>CAJVPI010000302.1:0-36166 GCA_910592345.1 Paraglomus brasilianum
CTTTCACATACTTGGTCGTGTCTGCACAGGGGACAATGCATGTTGAACTTTAACGGTCGAGAGAGTCGGAGGACATGGATCTATAATTGATAGCTATACGCGAATTGTTAGATATTTGTATATCTTCGTGCTAAAATTGGCACAGCTGAGAGTTGTAGTAACGAACCGATGTAAGCAGTAGCCCGTGGTGAAGTGAAGCCGACAATGTGCTTTATACACAATGATTCCGTGTTGATTTCCGGACAAGAGGATAAATTTTCTTTCATCAAGAATTACTGAATCAATCAGTATAGTTACTTCAATGTCTGACGTAAAAGGAGCGAGAATACACGACAAGCGGACGCGTTGGAGAAACAAATAAAATTCAATATTATGCATAAGAGTGTGAAATTATATAAGCCATAAGTAATTGAGTTATTACCCGTCTATAATGAAATCAGTTTAGTCAGCAACTGGAAGGAAAGCAAGAGAGACTGGAGACGGAGAAGACAAAGTGGAGTGTCCAGTGGTTTGTGACCGGTAACCCGTTGTTGCTCTATTTTAGATAACCGCTGCATATCTTGCCGCATTAACTCATAGGTCCCCCTGGCTGCTATTACATTTATAGCTCATCATCCCCGACAAAATGGACAATCGTTGATTTATCGTCGATCTTCGGTAAGGTGACGCATGTAGTCGGTATTAATACAATTATGACAGTTGGAACGCGCACAGATTGTCTTGAGGAGACGAAAAAAAATAAAAACAACATATATTACTTCTACGAATATTCGCTCGTACTTTTCACAACCATCAGCTAACTCTGACAAATTCCTACCAAGACTTAATCCAATACCAAGATCGGTCCAAATCTTCACTCTTAGCGATTATACCAAAGCTCTTTTTCAAGCAGGCTTTATATCCAGCATGCCAACGCTACAAGCGTTTTGGATTGCATTCAGTTGTAATCTTATGCATTAGTCCTAATTGGCAGAATACTGCCTTCAGTGATCACTCACAACCGTTATCCCACCTTCGTCAATTATCATGTGACTCACTTATTATTATCAGATCAGCTGGATTACTCTCTCTCTCTCTCTATACTCCTCTCTACAATTGGAACGCATGGTTTTCAAATACTTGATTGTACGCTGGAATTATTTATTTCCAAGGTAAAACAATCTCCTATATTATTGTATTATTCATTAATGTTATCTAATTTGATGTTAATGTTCGTTTAATTGTATTTTTAGGAATTATGCTATGGTTATTTATGGAGTTACGGAACGACAGAAACAAAGAACATACAATCTTGATACACTATGCCGATAAGGGTGAAAACTACATCCTGCCATTTAATCTTAGGAGCACAATAAGACAGTGGTATAGGGTCCTAAGCCCATTTGGCCACTTCCCAAAAAGTACTAGGGGAGCTTTTGTG
This sequence comes from Paraglomus brasilianum, assembly GCA_910592345.1. Lineage (NCBI taxonomy): Eukaryota > Fungi > Glomeromycota > Glomeromycetes > Paraglomerales > Paraglomeraceae > Paraglomus > Paraglomus brasilianum. Next base: position 1,421 of record CAJVPI010000302.1, read on the forward strand.
CCTATTCTGCTTCACTGAGATCATGAATGCAGAATTTTATGTTGGGAATGAGGAGAGCCATTTTAACAGAAATTGGTGTGTGGTGGCTCTTCAATTTTTATGGGCCAAACCTTTTACCTTGTTGTTTTTAAATTTGTACTGAGGAGAACCATTCTACCAATTTTATGAAAATTCTTAACGCCGTTATTAACGCCAAAAAAAAGAGAGAAAGACTTCCCAACTTCGGAACTCGAATTGCTGAATTAGGAAACAATTAATGAAATCAAGAAACTAATCGACGAGGGAAGTCAAATGATAATTGATAATCTTAACAGAAATTGGTGTATGATAGCTCTTCAATACTTGTGGGCCAAACCTTTCACCTTGTTGTTTTTAAATTTGAGGAGAACCATTTTACCAATGAATCACCATTGTCAGAAATTGGTGTATGGTAGCTCTTCAATTTTGTGGGCCAAACCTTTCACCTTGTTGTTTTTAAACCATTTTACCAATTAATCACCATTGTAGCTTCATAATTTTGAACCAAATTTAATGATAATTTAACAGAGGATATTCAAAAGACTCACTCCTTCAATAGTTATGAGTTTTTAAAGTTTATATATATCCAAGATATTCTAGCAGACTTTTTTTAAAAAAACATACCAACGGTAGTGCTTTAAATATAAAGTAAATAAAAGAAAACGTTATTTATTATGTCCGATAATTTAACAAAAAAGTTTCCGTAGTAGTAGAGTATAAATTTGTCGATTTATTACCCAAAATATGTGCTTTAGTAAAAAATTTTATCCTCATATAATAATAATAATAAATGTAAGACAAAAACTTAATACACAGTGAAAGTCGATATAACGGATTTCGCTTAGTACGGATTTTTTTCGATAAACGGAGCTTAACGAGACATTGTTCAATATAACGGAATTATAACGGTGTCACGATATAACGGATTTGTGCACTGTCCCGAGGAATCCGTTATATCGACTTCCACTGTGTAGTTTAATTACAATTGATAATAGTTTATTTGGTCTGATACTAAATTTCAGAATATTTGCACCATTACTTGCTGAGTAATTTAAATTTGATCTCATGGCAAGGTTTTTCACTGTAGGGTTTAAAAATTGTTCGTTTCTCTATTCTTGTTGACAGATTTTTCTTGCAGTCCTTACTGTCCTTTTTCGCGAAAGCATGGCCAAAGGCAAAAAGCAACCCCGCCAAGGTCCAGCCGAACCCCAAGACGCAGGAATAATGATCGAACTAAAGTCTAATAAGTAAAGCTTACGCTTAACTCGCAAGACATCGAGCACTCGTCTTTTGGTCGATTACGTCAACATGATCTTTGTCTTCAGCGACAGCTACAAGTGTACGTATTGTTTTGAATAACTAATTGCCTTAACATGATTACCACTCTTCATTCCCACCGTTATCTAACGAGATTTATCAAACCTTTCCCCAATACCCTTTCTAGATCTCGTTCCAAACCCCACTCGTCTTCTAACCTACCAAGCTCTTGTAATTCTCCTTCATATACTTCCCAGTACCTGGTACAGCATCATAACAGCCGAGCTATCGACTCCGTGCAGCAAGAATGGCGAACCACTCGCTAACCTCGATGTAGTCGAATGTATATTTGCTCAAAAAACCCATCCCTGCCAAGTACGAGAAGGATACGGTGTGCCTGATCACCGACCAAAGTTTAGACTCGGCGGGCAAGCCATTTTGCCTGATTATACTAAGGACATGACAAGTTCGGTGTAGGAAATGAGAGAACTTCTGCTCCTATTCATAATAATTTTTGCACTAAGAATCATTCTTTGGGCTACAATTGTGTAGAGCTCGATTCTTTCCCTTCCAAGCCGTCTGTTCGTCTTAACCCAACCTATAAATCAATCTTTCTAGACTTCCTAGATCGTAGTTACATCGTTGGTCTTCCTCGGTCCCATATGTTGATCAGTGTTAGTCAATCTAATATAGTATTACTGCATTGTTGTCCGCGTGTTAAAGCGTCGGATATTGTTAAATTGCTTTGGTGGATGATGGCGAAGAAAGGATCAGAGAAAGCTCGAGAGACATAATAGAGATAAAAAGGAATTACTTTATAGTATTTACTTCATCTTCCAATCGTATTGTTCGCATAGTTGCGTAAATTATGCGCATGTTGACTGACTGGTTTCTTAATAGTACTTCTTGAGCGGTGAAACGTCCAAAAATTGTTGTTCCAAGAATTAAATGACACAGCAGACCCAGTAATACTAGTAATAGGTGAAGCGTTTCTGGGGATGAGGCCGCTGTAGGGTCGTAATTGTGGCAGCAGCAATGTATTACTGTGCTATCAACATTATTCCAGATATCCTTTTTGCATCGTAGTTATGCGTCGTCATATATGGAGCCATAGAGTTGTTGTGGCTGTTGTATGTAATTGTGCTGTTGTGCGTAGCGGTGATAGCTTGTCAAACATACCCGCCAAATTCGGTAGAAGAGCAAGACATGCCAAGATTGCAAAGTCTGTTGCGACGCATAAACATAGCTGATCGTCAGAAAATCATCTGGCCGTTTTTATCCCAAAATCTTATTATGATGATCGGCAAGGATTTTAGGGTACATATCTGAGATTCTTTTGTTGTGCTACCGAACTTCTAACTGCACCCCAAATCACCAACTACCCATTTTCATAGATCCCCATTATATACGAGGCGAGGCAACAAAAAAAGTTAACAGATTTTTCATCAAAGAGAGAACCCACAATTCATAAGAGGTGAACAAATTGGTTTAGTTTATATGGAGAAAGAAATAAAGAGATTTTTATTATTAAGATCTAATTCGAGACAAGCGATAAGTATCGTATATAATATCATTACATATGACGTCGTTATTTAAAACCCTATGATATCCAACCCCGCGTATATCAACGAAATTGGCCGGTCCCGTGTATTAGACTGTATATACATGTCAGTCCTGTTGTTGTACACATCGGCCGTGAGCTGATTATAAGAATCACAATAATAGGTGCAATCGAGATCTTTGTCTTCAGACATCCATTTTGCTGAAGCATCTTTGGTAATTTTTTTAAAGTTCGGCCGGCAATTTTGTTAGGGATTTTTTGATTCTGCTTATTTCGTCTTGGATGTCGCTGGTAGTTCTTCACCGTAGAGCCAATTATATTTATTTGTGTTGTTTATTATGAGATCATTCCACAAGAACGTTGAACATATCGAAACTAGATGCTTAACAAACATCAACCGCAGGGTATGTCAAACATTTCCATCTCATTCGTAAGCACATTAGATGCTTAACGCTCCAGTTGATAGAACGTAATTCGAACAAAAGTTTCTTATAAGATAGTGTCGTCGACTAAAAGTATCAGGAATTTGTTTATGTTAATGACACCCTTATTAAAAGCGTAAAAAGCATCTATTCCACATGCTGACGTAGGCGAATCATTCCACAACTTCACGTCAAATGGTGCATTAGTTCTGACAATCAATCGACGACTTGATAAATGCTTATAAACATTATGGCCTCTGGATCTTTTATTCAGAACTGACAACATAGAGCCAAGTGACAATTCCGCTGACCAAACCATTTATTATGCAATGTTAGATACTTACGAAAGCAACATTCCTTGATGCTCTAGGTTAACCGGTTTTATCGGTTTGTGTTTACGTGATTGGTTCAGTAGGGCGCTTCATGCTTGAAAAAGGAAGGCATGTCACTACGTCATATGGAGAAAATCAAACAGTTAGTCTCTTATTTGATTTATTGTTTCTTAAATTCCATCTACATTATATTTCTAATGCATACTACATTATTTTCTTATTATCTTATTGCTCAATTCTTTTTCAGTCCGTTTGGTTTAACCATTGAAGTAATAAAATCAATCTTACATCATTTATTGGTCTTATTCATTCCCATGCATTGATTGATGGCATGGTGATGAATATATAAACTGTTAAACCTTAACAGCGTTGTATGTGTGGCAGCATTTTTTGTCGTACGCAAGGAATCATCGAGTTTTATGAGAATGTACGACTAAAGATATTTGACGTATGCGGCGGTAGGGCCGTGATGGTATGTGTGTGGCAGTAGCACAGTGTTGTGAGTTGCTAATAATATGTGAAACAGAAGATAGTAAGTATCTGATGATGTCTGTTAGCAGATGTCACCGACAAACCAATGATAAGTAGTAAAGCTCATACTTACTAACTCATTATCATAACCTTCGGTTAATAACACCGCCGCCTCTCCTATGACTAACTCCTCTTCTCCTATGACTATTTATTACATCAAAGCGTTAACATGACAGACTTCTTTCACTGTAACAATATCACGTCAACTGACAAAAATACCAACCATCACCTCTTACACTCTACAGCAGCGTGCCGAAGCCGCTTATTTTCAGTGAGGGGGTATCAAACAAGCTAAACTACAACCCAACATTTAGAGTAAACCTTTTTTAAATCAAACGGCACGTGAATTGAGAAACAAATCAATGACGGTGTAACCGTAGCTGTAATACACGTAAAATAATTTTCCGTTTACATGGATGTTAATTGTACAGGAATCTCTGGAGAAAATGTACAAGAGAATGCAGTCACTGTGTGCACAAATGATTTGGCATTCGAAAATTCCGATTAATGTGTTGCGAATACTTTAAGCTGTAAGTGAATACTAGATACTTAAACTGTGAATTGCATACAATAATAGGAAATTCGCGAAATGGAAATTATTGCAATTTTGAAAATCCCTGTAGTAAGCATGAACTTTCCTATTATTACTGATTGTCATGACACCCATTAGCAATATTATTTCAGATGCTAACCGCTCAACTCTATTTCATGACTTCTAGGACTGGAGGATTTTACTGGATTCACGAGCGCGTAAACGCGAATAGCTACAATGCACACTATTCCGACCAGCCAATGTTCCAGATTGAATAGCAAACTGACACGTGAAATCGAAGAAAACCACAAGCGATGGCGCAATTAAGTCTAGAAGATAGTAATGAGATGGATTGGAAACAGTATATCTAGGGAAGGTTTTATTGGTTAAAAAGAGGATGTGTATGCGTCAAATGGAAACACTGACAAGCCAGGAGATGTCCCTGTCCTTTATGAACTACATCGAGTATGCGCTACGACGAAGAACCGGACTATGACATCAACCAAAGACACGCAATGCCACAAACAATGCAAATCCCAGACACAACGACATCAAACCCAAGACACGCAAATGCCACAAATAATGCAAATCCGCAAAGGGATTAGAAGAGACAGGCACAACTTCTGTGAGAGGAAGGCGATATCTCGGATGAAAAATAGTTATAGTATTGTTATCGATGTATCGGTGTAGTCAAGAGAATAATGACACATCAGAGCGTAATCCCAATGCTATCACATTATGTAAACTACCATGTAACGAAATGAGGCATCCAGAAGCGATTGCTGCGGTGTCATCATTCACCCCATCTAATAACCAAAATCAACGGCAAGCCTGTAGCTGTATACATCCTCCAAGCCCGTACACGACAATCTTTTGCCAGAATTAAACTAGAGGTTATACTCTGCCTGGAAAATCCTTCATGGCTCGCCAGATGCTTCTCGCAGCTCGCCTCCCATCCTGATATGGATTTGGGTTGACGGATTAGGAAATCGGTATAACGATAATCATAATACTCATTATTACGGCTGATGCAAAATATGGAAATTCATTAAGATTACCTATCCATCTTTACAGCATGGACCGTTGGCATTGGTGGAAAGCGACGTCACAGTGAACAAAAGATGAATCAACCCTAGTCTTCAATTGATACCATCTGCACGTCTTGGACATCTTGTGGAGATTAGCGCTGCAAGTTTGACAAGCTTTATATGGCTAAACGGGTTCGGTCCAGAACTGATCTACGCAAGCAGAATTTTAGCTTATCGAAACTTGATTTCGACAGGTGAATGTGAGTCATCGTGCTGGTGGTTTCTACCCTGACGACTGGAAGCAAGTGATTGAGGGATGGATCAAATCATACATGATCATGATAATAAGAGAAAGATATATAGAAGCCCATGTCAATCGCACATATAACCCCGGTCCGATGTTCATCCTCGCAGTCGAGATTGATTCCGTCATGGAATGTAAAGGGTTTGAAGGAGTGCATGTTACGAATGTCAGATCATTATGAGCGATTTGTGGTGCAAAACTTTATGTTGGAGTGCGGCTGACGGGTGATGAGGATGGTTAAAGCCTTCACACGATTTCGTAATGTCAATTGTGTTCACGGGTTTTATATCAAATATTGAGGTACTAGTCAGCTGATGAATTGTGATTATAGTTTTACGAGCGTAGACTAAATCTAGCGTCTTTTTAACTATTATTTACTTAGATGACTATGAATTATGTTCACTCGTGACTTTTTGTTTTGCGTAGAATGGACATTCTTTCGTCAGACCTCATGTACGATCTTGAATGGCTAATGAACGATAATAAATCTTGGGAGGTCAGGTCAGTCCACGGTATAGAATATTATCCGGATATGCAATTTAATGCACCGTTAAGTATACTATCTGAATTGACATTTTTTTCTGCAGATGATCCCAATGTTTCACTCAGACCAAAGTTGACTCATTTCGCCCGTTACTTGGGAGACAGCCGACAAGTTAGTCGAACAGCTTGCGGTCTTGACATACAACATTAAAAAAGTGATAATCAAAGATTACCTTATATCACTCTGTTTCTCAATAATAGACTTGATTTCAACAAGGTTTTGTATCAAACGCGTCAGTCTACAGACGAACTCAACTGCAAGTGGAAGGAAAGCGCTATGCTGTTGGGATGGGATATTCAGAGGAGAAGATGTCGGAATCTATGATAACATTGAATTTATATTATAAGAAAAGCTTCTACGCTTCTAATTAGACAACAACAAAACGACAACAACAAAACGACAAACAAAACGACAACAAAATGAACCCGGCAGTCAAACAATTCACAAGTTCAAACTGTAGTGGTGCGAAGATGTTGATCTACGGAAAATAGAAGCCGGTTTTTGTTCTGACTATGAGAAACCAAGGATCTGCCTGCTATCGGTGGTGTAAATTTTGTTAGGATGTACAATAGATTTAATTCTTAGGATTTCAAGTAAGTAGGCTATTAGCCTCGGGTGCTGCACATAATATTTTTGGCTATATCTTGCATTTTACTCTTCATAACAATCTTATATATATTAGCCAGATACAAATACAAAGAGGTAGCATATTTTTTTGTGCATCTTAATCTATGGTCATATTAATTATGTATAATCGTTTAGGGAAAAAACTTTGCAATATTCAGATTGGCTATTATACTTCAGCAGAAAGTGACATTCCAATGAAGCAAATACTTCGATAATTTATTTGGTTTTAGCAACTATTTTATGTAAATATTGTACATGAGTGAAGAAACTTTCTAATAAAATGTCTGTATAAAGTATATCATCACAAACTGTTACTTCATCAGACTGAAACTATATAATACATTTTTGACAATTATCGAAGGAAGAAGAAGTGAAAGCTAATCTTTTATAACACGTCTCCGTCATGTACCGCTTGGCACATGACAACAACCCGGACCATCACCTTCCTCATCCTGCTTTGCCGACTCCATATACTTGGTAAGTACGACACGACCCATCATCTTCCATATACTTGGTAAGTACGCTGGCGATTATTGCCAGGCGCCCAAACAACTAATGATGAGGATTGGCTGCAGGTATCCTCAGTATTGTCATAAGACAACTTCGTCCATCCCAGTAGTAAAGCCGTCAACCATTTCCCCAATGCTAGCAGCAGCAGATACCCTGCCTAACGTTGAACAACTTTGAGGCGCTGTGCAGCACCAGACCAAATAACAACACTATTTTTAAAAACTTTCATTTATTTGGCCCAAAATATTTTCTGATTGAGGTACTTGCCGACCTTGCTAATTTAGCAAGTACCTTGAAAAACAGTTTTAAAAAACTGGTTTACGCGTGGTTCTTCATTCTTCCTTGGGACCTCGTTATGGATAAAACCGCGCAATTCTGTAATAGTTCTTCCAATACGTTTCTTTCGTGCAGCAGGCCTGTTTCTAAGGCAGAGCCCTCTGGGCAAAGACGGTACATGGATATATATAAATATATTACATATAGATATATTAATATTAAAAGTGGTAGACGCATTAGACATAGACGATATTACTAATACAATTACACGTGATTGCAGATCAAACATAAGCCATTGACGAATTACGCGATCCATATCATGTCAGATACTCTTATAATTTGTTTCTTAATACCTTTGAATCTCAAACGCGAACAGTTACAATGCAAAGTTCTGGGTTGAAAACCACTGGCTTGAATCTCACGTGAACCAATACCATATTTGTTGAAATGGCAAGGCGCGACAGACGTAAGACGTTGATGCAATATTAACGAAATCTTGTAGACATAAAGCACTAACATTACGCACAGTTTGACAGCTGGTTAAACCTTTCAATGATGGTAGGGACTTGAATCGATGATGTTCAATTTTAATAAGTGTCTCTAGACTCAGGTTTAGCTGCTTATATTTATATAACTCGGTTGTGTAGACACATTACGGCTATTAAATATATGACTGTAGCACAGACTTGTCATTGATGAGTAGCGTAGAGAAGTGGAGTGCTAGGTGAAAGGGTGGTATCATTATTAAACCATGATAGTCAGTGGCTAGTTATTAATATGAGCTAGGGAAAACTGCATTAACACAATAAAATAATGCTTCGTTACAATAATTTACTCGTTACATTACTGTCTAGAGCGGTTTGAGATATATCGATAAAAGTTTCATGTTATAAAAATAGTCTGTTATCATATGAAACATCAGCATAAAAAGTGTGCTTAATAAAGACCTCGAAACCTCAGCATAAAAAGCTATAAATAATCGCGTACTCTTAATAATGTGATTCAAAGTAATATGCTTAGTCCATCGGCGCAAAACAACAATCTTGCCAATGCTAGTTTATCGAATTATAATACTATACAGATGAATGCGTCTATCTCTTTTTTTAGGTTGGTCTGTTTTTATATGCACGTCTCCTTGCATTTGACTCCTGTCGAGCAAAAAACTTTCAATATCAAATATCTACTTTTACTTTTATCAGCAAATAGTGTTCTTTTTTTTTATTGCTTTAGACTACCAAAGGTTTCTCTTGGCCCAATGATTTTGCACATACGGTCATCAATCCGAATATACCGATACTAAATACGCAATATCTGTTATATTCGTGTCACATTTATTTGTATATAAATACATACATTGATCCACGTTCTACATAATATTACCCTTTCTCACGCATACATAATATTACCCTTTCTCACGCATACATAATATTACCCTTTCTCACGCATACATAATATTACCCTTTCTCACGCATACATAATATTACTCTTTCTCACGCATACATAATATTACTCTTTCTCACGCACACATTGATCCGCGTTCTACATAATATTACCCGCTACATAACATTAGCGTTAGTACTCTCTCGCATCGCATATATTGGTTCACGCCCTTCCCTTGCTTACGAATATGGAAACTTTAAGGCTCACACGGTTATATACAATAATCGAGTAGCGTTCGAATTCTATCAACAAGGCGCTGACCTGTTGCATAATGTCTTGTTGGCGCGTGCTATAACGATGGAATGTTTGTAGAAAAGGAGGCAGTTGAGTTATTTCAAAAGCGGCAAACTAAAATTATTCCGTTGCAGAATATAATCTCGCCGTATGTTATTATAACGGAGCTGGGATAGAAAAAAATGCCCACAAGGCGTTCGATCTGTATCAAAAAGCTGCTATACAAGGTCTGGCCAGTGCACAATATAATCTTGGCCTCGGTTATTAAAAAGAGGCCATGTCCTTGCACACTACAGACTCTGTTTGTGCTACCACTTTGCAAGAGATTAAGTTGGACGGAATCGATGTAGAAAGACTATCAAAAAGCAATCACGTTAATTCAAAAAACTGCCGAACAAAAACATTTCCTTGCTCAGCTTGCACTCGGTTCGTGTTATTGTACTGGAAGCTGATCACCAAAAAGCAGTTGACACGGTCTTGTCAGTATACAACATAAAGTGATTATCGAAAATTGCTTAATAAACGGTTGCTTGTCGAGGCACAATGTACAACACAATTTGTTTATACACCATAGACAAAAATGCAAAAAATGCAAAGTAGATTATAATAACTAAAACTGTATAATAGTTTTCTTCTGCGCTCCCTCACCGTGACAATAGGGCCCTGTAGTGTCGATGCTTAGCGAGAGGCCACCGACTTAGCCAACTTTATTATACTACTTAAGTATATCTTTATGATTCTATCTTTAAGATCAGACATTATTGTAACCAATTATTTCTTTCAGAAAATAATTTCCTTCTTGCTAGACGAATGATTTCACTGTTGCTAGACGAATGATTTTGCGTCGACTATTATTTTTTATGATTCGCGTTTCGTAGTACTCTTATTCGCAGACTTACATTGGGATCGTGTCTCGAATATATCTTAGGCAAACAGATATATTCTCCATCGGCCTTTCTATACTATCCGTAATAATTATAAAATATATAATAATTAAATAAGAATACAACACTTCAGATTTAACCGCTACTTTTAATGGCCTATTAATTTCGTTAATAGGAATTAATAACATCGCCGTTACGAAGACGAATAATATATCACCGAAGGTCAGGTTCAACAGATATTCCTGGTAAAACGAGCGGACGAAGAATGCCGCTCATATATAAAATATCTAATACCCGTTATACATTATATCGTAGATTATCTCGTTAATGAAGGTTAATTTCAGTCTCAATATCAATATTTCTCTTTCCACTGTAATGCTCCGATTGGATTTCATCAAGAATATCCGCATTTCGCTTCGTGTCTCTATCACACCCTATGGCTCCAATACTCTACTAACATTTTGGCATAGGTTCCCCCCATTGACGAAATAATATTTTAACTTGAACAAAATAACAATAAATTTACAATAACGATAAGTTCACAATAACGGTATTTACAATAACGATGGATTCACAATAACCTTTGTTATATATTACGAGTATCAACCTTTTAACGAGTATATTATTACGAACGCCTTTTTCTGTAATAAACGTAAGGTCTTATAATCGCAATCTTTCTAAGCTGAACACTTCTCCCGCTTCCCTTATTAGTCACCAAGATATTACCACAAAGCATCAATAGACGGATACTCTGCTACTTGTCTTATTAGTCGCGAAGAACTTGTATGCAAAGTGTCAATTCAGAGAATAATATAATAGCCGAATACTTCTCATGCCCTGCTTATTAGTCGCCATGATTTTATAACGAAATAATTATTTCCGTAACATGTCTCATTAGTCACTAGGGAATTCTTACATAAAAGTATCGGTAGAGAACAAAATAATACAACATTTCCAATAATCAATAACGGATATTAATATTTTATTATTACAAGAGATGAAGCCACCCCAGGGAAGTGTTCCGCTTTAGTTTTACCCTCAGCAGCCAACTTACTTTTTCCGCCTGGGAGAAGGATCGTTTATATAATGAATTTTATATCACCATTCGAATTCATCACTCTAATACTCAATTTCCCTCCCACTATCTATCAAGTTGGTGTTCGAAATCTAAGTTATACAAGAGCGCCGCAGAATACATCCAAGAGTGAATTTTTGACCAATCAAATAATTCCGTGGTAGATAGCAAAATCGGCTATTTACAATAGGCAGACTAGAGTAAATTGGACGCAAGTCGAAATTCTCGTTCATGTCCTCATTGTGAAACAAGATTCTCAACGCTATGACGTCAGAAATTGATATTGTTAATAATCCGAAGTAATCAAACAGACTTTTCTTTCGGTAGAAACCACAGATACAGCAGATCTCATGGTAGCTCAGTAGCTGGGGATTTCTTGTAGTATATGAAGATGAAGTAAAGCAGGACACGGATGCTCGAATGCATGTAGAGATGAAATATGAAAGAGATATGAGAATGACTGCGGCAACAGAGCCGAGGATGAACTATCCGAGTTTAATGTTACCTGTGAAATTGAACGTAGGAAGGAACTCGGAACACGAGAATTGCAAATTGAATTAAAATTAATTCTTGGCTGCTTTGTTTCCTTGAACCCAAGACTCAAACGAAAGGTCACCACTAGCTTAACGACAGTTGCGTTTTATCATTATTCGAATGCGCCTTTTTCACATAGAGTCAGTCGGCAATAAAGAAAAGAAAGGTTATTATAGGGGTAATTTGCACAAAATGTGATCGATGAGGAATTCAATTATTTTTTATTTTTCATATCAACGCATACAAGAGCATAAAACGCAAGCGACATTTTTGTGTATATACTATTCCGTGATAACGCAAATGCTTGTTCTGTTATATTTCAGGGGGGTTTAATAATTCGTAGAGATACTAGTAGTGTCCTAATATTAATATTTGAGGAAGTCAAGTGACTTAATAAGTAGATTTCGTTTCGTCTGCTTTTGGATTAAAGTCATCACGTGGAAGTTGTATAGTCCTGTACAGGTTTCCAAGATAGTAATAGGTCGCTGGTTTATTTATCCATAAAACCGGATATCTTTTTACACGCAGTTCTTTTGGAAATTCAGCAGGGACACCTATTTTAGGAAGTCCACAGCTTCAGAATGTAACTGTGCTAGTCACAAACAGTTTCCGTGCATAGCACCTACTGCTTTTTTATCCGCATGTGCCATGTGAGCATTTGCAAGATTATCATTGAACACATAATTCACAATGAATTTTTGATATCATTAACCGTAGCCGTACATGGTTTTGGTGCTTGATTCCATTGGTGAAAAATTCCTTATAGTATTCTATCCGTAAAGTCGTATCCATCCAAGTCGCCTCCACTACACATATTCGGTAAATCCCTATAACCATTTGCAGGAAATACCAATACATCAACTAAATGTCCGAGGTTCGAACATTTGACTGCCGTAACTACCATTATATCTCCAGGGTGGAAACAAGGATTACGGAACATTAGACAGGTACCGGTTATCACTTTCCTCACGGAAGAATTATCCGGTCTGAGGTACATAGATTTTTATTCAGTAACTTGATCTCGTCCGACCCCCCAAAAAAAGGCTCATCGTTGACAAATACGTTTGCTTTGTTTTTGAGATCATGAAGACATGATATACGAAACAGTGATAATAAATTGACCGAGCAAGGGTCCTGTTGTCGCATAAAACCCGCTCTGCTAATTGACGTGAAACACCCATTCGTCAATACACCGTAACAATACCTGCATGGCACTGTGTTCGTTTTCTAGCATTTGATCGAGATCTTCTACTTGCGCATTTTTCATATCGAATCGGCGACTTTGAGAGCGTAATAGCCTGCCTGTTCAATATGCAGGTAAAAATGTCGACGCCCTTATCAACTTCCAGCTCCATATGTGGCGAACCAAACTCGGCCGCACTTGGATTTGCTTTCCTCGGATGTTGCAGACGTGCATAAAACACCCTTGTATCCGCCAAGACGGAATTGAACAGCAGAAGGTGTGCTTTTTAAACCAAGAACTTCGGCAATTTGTTGGCATAGTGTTCGTGAAAAATCTATCGGAGAAATTGTATCCGTTTCTCATAATATCGTCAATAGCTTGAATATCGTTGACAGGTAGATGAGTCAGGAGTGAGTGCTCGAAAAGTACTGTCCCATACGTGCAGCGTATTTTGCTACTATGTTGATGTTACTTAAATCTCCCATCCATTCGCATATGCCGGTATGTACGTTTGCAGCTTGGTGTGGATAGCGTGCGGTGAAGTGGGACTTATTCGATGTTGTTGTATCAAGCAATTAACATAAATGTATATGCATATTGAAAGTAACTACAATAGATTGGTTCATCAGCGCTTAATTCCAGACGCTTGTGAATGTTACATCCTTTCCCTTTAGTACTACGTTCTGGACGTATACTTTACGTCGTCGTCTGTTTTCCGCATGTGTCCTTTTGAAGGAATGAAAGCTGTTGCTGGGGGAGGTCTTCAGCAGTGAATAAATATTCGTAGGCTTATCATTTCTGCCACGGCCGTCGCCACATCCACCGCCATAGTAGGCATTGGCTATTGCTGCGCCATTGTAATAGAATTGCAAGTGGGAAGGAAGATAGTGCAATCCGCATGATGTCGGAGACATGAAATTTATGTTTCCGCCAATCTCCTTTTATAGAAATTGCTTATCTCATACGAACAATGATAGGACCGCCACAGCCACAGCCACTGAAAATTGTAGTAAGCTGTCCAACACGAGATCCCATCTATGCCGATGCTGAAGATAACCCTACTAATGCACTTAAATCAAACTCTTCAGTGAAAACGATAAAAGCGATTGATTCTGTCTCTGCTATCTGTGATGAGAAATGGATATATCGATTTGTCTAAATTGCCATTTATATTTACATTATTTTGTAAACATTTTATTCTAGTATTTGAAGACAACAGCCGAAGACCAACATTAGGTGATGAATATAATATTTTTGACAATTAGTTTACTAGATCAATTTCATATTTAGAAACAACAAGCATTATATGCTTGTCATTTACTTGGACATTGCACATTGTTAACCCAACATTCGTTTATTTCACGACACATATGTTGCAAAGAAAATGGCGCGCGAATTGAAAAACTATTTTAGAATAACGCGTTTTTTACGTAGTTTCTGTATTTCTATATATTTATTAATTACGTTTGCAAAGTAAACCACCTTTTTCCTTGACTCCTTCTCACTTGAACCTTTGTAACATGGTCAAAACTTGAAGAACAGTGTCAAACAATTTTACATTGTTGGCTAAATGAAATTCGTTCTGAAAAATACAAAGATTGCCCTTCGAATTCAACATAACTTATGGTCGTTCGCACAAGGTTACACAGAGTACAAGTCGTTAATCCACCAAAGCTTAACAATCTGAACATACATTATTGCGTTATCTAATATTAAAAATGTAACTCTTTATTTAGAATAGCATATTCTCAATATCACTTGTTTACCTCGCTCTGACAGATTATTCAATACGTCATGTGTACTTATTCATTATAGAATAATTCAAACGGAGCCGTCAGATTTTTATTGCACAGTTCAGCCAATGCTTAATTCTTTCTTCTGTCTTTTCCTTATTATTATTATTCTTATTCTCTGTATGCATAATAGTGGTTTTTCGCTTTAAAATCGAATCGCAAACACTATAGAAACTATCTCTTTGTCAAATGATGAGATTTTAATTTTCGTGACTTTTAATATGGCATTTCTCATGACTAAATTTGGATTACAGAGTACGGTGATTTCTTATAAATTTCGGATAATTGAGGCAATTTTCTTATTAATGAATTGGGACCAGAAAATCTTTAATGAGGGATTCAGATTAACGAAGTTGACTATTTACTGTATATCCCGCTCGATCGGACAATTAGTTGAGCCATGACAACACGTCAACTTGCAATCAAAATCCAAGATAATATTTGGCAGCACGTGAAGAAAAAGAGATACACAAGTGCCATACCAATTGCCATCCCCAATACTTACCAGTAATTATAAAAGCACTAAAAATGATGCGGCCTTTGACTTGTTTCGTAATAGTAATAAAGTTTAAGATTTCATGATTGAAGAGGAGGATAAATTTCCTCAAATTACTGTATAAACTTTAATGGATTGTGAAAAATCGTTGTGATGAGATATTATAAAAAATGGGAATATAATTTTATATTAAAATTTTTACACGTAACAAAGGCAGTAAATGATTTGTTTCCGTCGCGTCATCGGTTTCACAACAAATTGTAACTAGAGTATATATGAGAATTTTTGAGCATTGGTGACCTCATTTTAGAATTTTCCAAACCCACCATTGATCATGTAGTTTCTAAACAGCCCGAACTATTGCGCGCCAGAAAATTGTCTGACTTCCTATTTCCGATACATCTGCTTCAGACTTTCTCCATTACCCATCTCAATTCTAGGCCACGTAGTTCTCAGTTCTCATTCATACTGTCGCCATATCTCCTAGCGACCGATGCCGGTCGACGAAGTCACAGTCTTCAAACGTTCCTTTTGTTGTCCTCGTTACGTTTCCTCCTACATAGCGCTTCGTCATCACTATTATCACCACCTCAATCGTCCTCATTTTTTCTATTCATTGTTCTAGTACAAATTAATTGAGAAATCGTCTCGGCATAGTAATATAATTGCGGACGTAAGTGTAGGATTTTCATGCTTACCTGCAATTCACACACGGTTTAAACGATCTCCGCAGCTTCTCAAAGACATCTATTTATTAGATCAAAGCGTCAGCATTTCAGGCTTGATTTGCTGTAACAATATCCCGTTAACGAACAGAATTGTCGCGAATAGCGTCACGCGAATTGAATCTTAATAAGAATATGGTCACGTGGATGACATGAACAATTTATTACATATTGTGGCTCGTCTCAACGCGAAAACATGGAAACATGGATTTCAATACTGTTGACTACGTAGAATATTCACTTGGGTATACATTTATCTCATTCACTTAGCTTAGCTATGAGTTACCGGCGATGGTGATTGCTAACTAATGCTCATAACTCCAATATTTATCAGGCTGCAAACTCTCAATACTTCGGCACTATCCAGGTCAAGATCTCTAGAGACTGGTAGGTTGATCAATCGTTGTTCTGTTCTCTTTTGTACAATATCTTCACCAAGCCTCTGTCAATTGGCAGAATACTTCTCCAGGAAATCCTAATTCGCTACAAATTATCAACCACGGTAACACACCATTCTTTCTATCAGTCCACGCAATTTATCTTTGTGAAAATTCTCATTTAATAAATTTGTTTTCTCCTAAATGTCATACCAAATGCATGGAATTGTGCAGAGCTATTTCGTACCTTCATTCAGAGACAATGGCGCTTGGGAGACAAGATCTAGCCGTGACCCTTGTTAGAATATTTGGCTGTGTTGCCGGAAGAAGTTTCGATTACTGATTTTGTTGATAAGCAGAGGTAACTACAAGTTGGATAACTGGAATGTTGGCTAATGGGTGTGTCAGTATATGGAAATATTTACACGGCATGTTTATTTAGGACAAGAGCTCCTAAGGAATCAACAGATTTACTAATGTCGATGCAGCAATAATTTCTGGCTCAAAATGATCGATCGCGGCGAAAAATTCTGTTAAAGCAAAAGAGCCTTTGGTGCCTGTAAAGCTGGACAGCGTACAATGTAAGTTATCCGAAAATCCCAGCCCGCATAGGTTGATTATTAATTTATTTTTTTTTATTTTTGTGAGATGATCGCACCATTTTGAAAACAGCAATAATCTTTAGGTCTCTCCTGCCATTGATTAATCACGTTATCCGTCAGTAACTTTAATTCAAGATACTGTCTGTGATTTAATAATGATAGTGAATGGACGAAATCAAGAATTGCAAAAGCCTTTAATGGTAGAGAGGATATAATATTCTACGTTTATTTATACTCATCCGTTGCGATAATTGTAACTAATGGCTTATTAACTGATACCTTCTATCTACTTTAGAATACGGTGAACACACGGTAAAGAATTTATGCCGTCCTCATGACAGTGTTTGGCGATACTTTCATTAATTACGTTGCCAAACACTTGATTCGTCTAGACATCTTGATATATTGCTTATTAACATACATGTTTATTAGATACCGCAAACCGATTTTTACGTTTACTTAATGGAATGTCTTATCCTGAAGATTTTCCTTCTTCAAATGGCAGAGCTTGGGATTCTATGGAAATAACTTAATCGAATTATTTCAGTGAACCTAGATCGCCTTCCAATTCACGGAAAGCAACAATACGATTTATCATTGAAGCAGCTCATATTTCGGGTTGAGATAAAATCTACAAAAGCCGCTAGTCTGAGAAGTGTATCCCAAAGTCTTGATGACCAATACAACACAAATGTATCGCTGGTGTTCAATATTACAATGATACCTCTATGTCAGTGACGCGTGCTCACGTTGGAGGATAATGTAAATATCGCTCTTTTATTGTTGCGGACATATAATTATCGATTCTTGCTTGTGGGGAACCCGTGCGGATAAGGAAATGGAAGACCATTCTGACATACACTTTAGGTTAAAAACAGTTCTCTATTAAATTGAGTTCAAAAAGTGCGTTGTCTGTTCGGTAAAAATGACGAAAATCTTTAATAGGGATTGGAGGATAGCGGAAATAGCAGAAGGATTTATTGAAGTACGGTTTACTCTCTATGTGAAACAGATTGTTATTAAGTCTTTTACAAACCCTAATTACTAACTTAAATTTTGCTGTAGGTGTAAGGGTACAATTAGCGCATTGTCAGTCGTTGTTCACAATGTCTGTGCCGCTTGCATTTACCTGGGGATTACATGGCTTTAAATGGCACGTCATGATACTTTATGTCATCGTGAATGCGTCAAGTATATAAATTCCCTATTTCAATATTGTATGAAATCATAACATTTTTTTTCTTTTATGTGTTTGTTTGACATTAATTCGATTTACCTTTTTAAGGGATAAACATTATTTTCATAATTAGTATATAATATGCCCAATATAGTAAATAAGGTCGCGCGATGAATTGCTCACATGTGTTGAACACAAATTGTTTACCTTTATCGATCACGACTATTCCGACCGCGCGCATGTAAATTCTTAATATAGTAATAAATGTCTGTGACTGACACCATCTAGTGTCAAGTAAGTGAGTTGTAAATGGTGTGCGCAGTAACTGTCTTTAAATGGTAAGTCTCACCTGAATCGAAATGAAAATTGCCTTTATCGATCGCGATCATTGACTTGAAGCAAAATAATCACTTGTGGAATAATGTTTGCATATCTTTACATGAGCCAAGTCTCAACGATAGCTGCATCCAGAGCACAGCAGCTAAGACATATACACTCATGTGAGGTGGATAGGAAATCCATCTACTTATAAGTTGCAGGTTTTCCTTCCGTGTCTGAACAGCAAAGCATCCATGTCCCATTCCCTTTATAATATTAAAAACTTTTATTACCGCGACATCTAGCCAGCGATGGTCGTGACGCCATCGACGATATCCGCCACTTTTTTATAGAGGGAAGTTCTCTTTCAGCTATTATTAGTATTTAGGAGTGGTAAATACGATAAGTGGTAGTAATTATTAATTAGAGTGGTGATGGTGGTCGCGGCAAATGTTTATGCAGCAATGAATTTTATATCATCCGCTTCTCTTCAATAAATAGGTGCCTCGTTTTAACACGGTAATTATGTATATTTTACTTTCTACGAGTTTTGCCTGCACGTACACATTGGTATTTATTTACATTACCTTTTTTTTTTCCAGAAAAATTTGGCTCGTCCCGTACGCAAACGTTCGTACGTGGCCTACGAAAACAAACGTACCGTCGTTCTCAGTGGAAGCTCTCATGGAACAACCACCCAACACTTCAGCAAACTCGCCGCCTAATCTATAGACGAAACTATGCAGCAGCTTGCTGAAAAAAAACAAGCGATTAGGCTAAATGTTACAAACCCCTACACCGTAACGGGTGGTAATTAATTATAGCTATCTTTATCTTTTAAAGTTCTAACAGTCTCAATTTTTTTGTAACTGACATAATGTAATGGTGTATAATAATAATGTAAATTAAGTATATACTGTAAATCACATCGCTTAAACAAACATATCTTATATGCAGTACGTGTCGAAATGTTAAAAACTGAACTGTAAACATCCGCACGTCTTGAAAACCTTGTGGAAATTATTTGGAGGGCGTTACGCTTATAAACTTCGGAGGTTGGGAGACTCCGTAAGTACTGCTTCAAGGCATTAAACGCAGCAGATTTTGTTGATGGTAATGTGGACAGTTCATCTGCCGTGCAATTGCGGATACCGCGGCATATTATCGAGAAAAGTCTTTCCTCGTGTAATTGTCAAATCACGTCACTAATATATTTAGGGGATTTACATAATGACGGGGTTTTTACCGCTCAATAATTTGGCTGCTGATATATTGACTAGTGCGCGTGGCAAATTATAAAATATTCGAGAAAAGTCTTTCCTAATTTCCCTAATTTCTAATAGCATCATACCCACCCTAATGACAAATTCACGGCACATACTCTCCATTCGCGTATGCTGCCATAGCAGCATACTGTCTATTCTCATAGGATACTCCAAGCCAAAGAACAACACTTTTCACTCCGTAGCAACTTTATTCACAGATATACATCCTGATCATACTACAGAACAAATGCAACTGCCCGTTCATCATGTCATCGAATAGCCTTACAAACTGCGAAAAAGCCAAAACACATGAAGAGAGGAGTAGCTGGTCCATAGAAGCACCTGGAATTAGTGGATACTACGTTCGATTGGTTGAAGGAAAACTGGAGAGACGGGCTAGATTTCATTATATGAACAGGGATAACGCAAAGGTAAGCGATACAATAAAGGCAGTGAAGCGAGAAAACATATGTGCCGAGTGCATATAAATAATATTGCAACTATTAAGCTTCCAATACACAAGATGGGTATTCACGAATTTATTCATCCAACTTCATCGGTCACAGACACGATAACGACGATTCGGTTCCTCGTAAAGAAAAGATCTTAATTGTCTAGTAACAGATAAATTCTTGCCCCTAAAAAACATGGATGCAAAGCGGTTGAGGAGGGAAAATCATATGGTGTGGTTGGACAATGTGTTGAAAAGAACTAGGAAAAGAGCATGAGAGCGTATTTGGTTGGATACATCGCCCAAGAAGGAAGCAACTTGTTATAAGCAATATGTAAAATAGCGTACAAATACCACGATATAATATTGGGACATTTCTTTGGACATTCCAATATGTATCACTTTTTCTTTATTTCTTCTAAGAGAAAAAGAAGAACCATGGACCATGAAGACATGATTGAGAACGAAAGGAAGTTGAGATTGAAGACGAGATGGCCGATGGTGACGAGTATCCAACAGCAGATTCCGAAAATACAAGCCACGAACTCCTTGATTTCCCGTTCTCTATTCCCGGCATAAATTGTCTGTCAGACAAGGTTCATCGTCTATTTCGGCATTATGAACCCGTCCCCCCAGTTCGGCGAGTTGAGATTATGTTGTTATTCATATGATCCTTCAGTTATCCCGACCTTTTCCGGCTTTGAGAATATTCCAATATAATGCGACGGAGTTGAATACAACAGAAGAAGAAACTGCAGAGAAAGTACTAGATTTTTATACAAATATGTATGATGAAGTCAAAGAGGAAAATCAGGATAATGAAGTTGTTAGAAGCGAGGATGATTCAAGCGACGCCGACAATTGGGATGACGAAGACGAACTGTCCAACGTCACCCCTAACATCTCCGCCCAATCTTCTCCTAATAATACCACCGCTCCCGCCCGCACGACCAGTACATTCAATCTAACAAACGAAAATCCCCGCGTGCGCCCACGGTATGAAATAGAATATAGGAAAAGGCACGACTATAACATGGGACGACTTAATTGTGCATAGTTGGAAACAGCTGGCAAGAAAAGTTGCACGGAATGGAATAAAAAAAAAAAGAAGCTCCGCGCGCACAGATGCAGTGAAGCTAGAGCGGGTGTTGGTGCTCTTAATGGTCACAACGATGGCGTCTATTGTATGGCAAAGAATCCAAGAAAAATTACTTCACTGATATCTGTGGGGGGTGAGTCGAATCAAGAAAGTAGTGGATACAAAGGAGTTTGTTGTAGTCTTGCAGGAAATGTTTATCTGTCATGCGGCCTGTAAAAGTGCGGAACCGTGACGTATCGACTGAGGCAAGGTAAGATTTTTATTCGTAGTTTGTAATAGGTGAGTTATCAAGTACGATTGATTTCTGTGCTTTCCTGTCTTATAGCCTGCGAATATACTTGGGGAAATTTGCGTACAGGTAAGGCTCATAATGCAGAATTGATTACCGTCAAGCGCAATTTACGAGTAAAATAGATATAATGCAATAGATCGTCATCGGTCCGATCCTATTTTTGCCACTTCAAATACTCAAATAGAAATTTGGGACGAGATATGCGTGTATATCCTATTCAGGGTATTAATCACTAGTTCCATAAAACTGACCGATTGCATTGTACGATCTTCGCCTCTTCTCTTATTCATTCTGCCTAGATCTCAGCCTATAAACGGGGCGCAGATACAATAAACACGCGATTCAATCAGACTGAGAAGAGTATACTAAGCAGGTTGCGGTAACGATCGTTCGATTATCCCATATGACCGCGAACTAGTTCTCCACTGACTAAAAAGTAAGTCATATGTCTGTATATTCGCATCTTTTGTAATCGATTTTTCGTCTAATGTAGCTATAAATTCATAGATGCCATTTCATGGAATCCGATAGAAGCATTCAACTTTACCACGGTATGTCACCTTATCATATGGAAAATTCATGTGGTCAATGGTCCGAAGATACGACATTTAATAGGCTAATGAAGACCAAAACTGCTACACATAAAAATGAACGTAGAATATCACGTGTTAGCTGTGTACGTTCATTTCGATCGTCTCATTCGTATTTTTGGATGTTTCAGTAATTTCCAATCCTAATCTCGCTTATGTAAACATAGTCTCGATGTTGATTATCGTGAACAGGTGCATATGTCGAATATTAAGATCACGTGAAGGACATAGTCGAGAGAGAATGCAGAGAATATTCTGTGTCAAATATTGCGTCGATTCTAAATTGGTGTTACCAGGCTCAGATGACGACAATGTCAGGTTATCGGGTGCGGGCTTATCCGAATATTCTGAACAACTCAAAGCGCGATATAAAGATTTGCCGTATTGCAAGGTATTTTTATAAAGAATTTCTAAACACGTGCATCGTACAGACCATTGCTAATCCGGCTTATTTTCTTGCCATTGCTGCGTATAGCATGAATGCGCAACTATTGCACCAAACCAAACAAAAATGGGCATCCCAGAAAAACCCGCAATGCAGCCCTTTACTTATAAAGACACCGTCATATACCCAAAGAGATCAAGTCTATGCAACAGAAGAAACAAATTATGCTCAGCGCACAAAAACTAAAAGAGGAAAATTTCACATTCAAAAGAGGGAACAGTATCGTATCAAGGCGGAACGCAAGAAAAAGATTATTGGAGTCGCAAAATAGATATAAATTATTCATCTTCAATCTCACGACTTGTTTTCTCTGATTTCTACATGGTACAAAACGGAAAGGTTTAGTCAGCATCTAATGATATTGGTATGTAGTGGATGTCACCAAGAAAGTAGTAAAACTAACATCGCTGCTCTTCAAATACTCCTAATATTATATTAAAGCATTAACATTCTTAGACTTGTTTTGCTGTAACGATATCACCTTAACTAACAAAACTACCAAACATCGTTTTGTGCTTGTAATAATCGTCGAGGAAATACCCTTATCGGCACGTAAATTCCGAAGCATTATATAGCCACACGGGTGAACATGACTAATGCTGTCTTTATCTACCATATTTTCTATCGATTAGTATGAAATACCAGATCGATAACTATTAATACAAGTACCTGGTTAAATAAACTTTCGACTTGTACTGTATTTATTAGCATTAGCTTATACTGACACATCACAAACGTAAATAAGCATATGCATTAAGTCACAACACACATCGTTAATCAGCAAGCAGAAGAGTCTTTCTGTCGACTACAAACGCTAACATGATCTTTGTCTTTAGTGCACAGCCGGTAGATATAAGGTGACTAACTATTTCATTTCCAGCATCACCTAACATTCTACATCTCCAGTCAAAACGGAAATTCAATGATTTTCCCTATATCCTTTTAAGAAGGATCTTCAACCCGATTGCTAGAAGGTGATATTCTATAGATGCCGAGTTCATCTCTGCTACTCCAATCACTGCTAAAGCTGGATAATGTCCGTTCACTCGACTTCTATTGCCAAGCTACACATGATTGTGCCGACAGAGCTCAACTCTTTTCTTCCAATCCTATTCCCTCTAATCCTAACTCGTTAGAGATACATTTGATGCTTGTCTATTTACCCACATCTGACAGCTGAGTACAGTGAAACTTGTTTATGCAGGGTTGGTTGGCATGGCCTCGTGTGTTCGTGTAATTATCTTTCCCACATCTGGTGTACTTTAATATAATGTGCGCCAGCAGAATGTCTATGCCAGCGAATCTCCTTCCACCTTATCAATACAGACCTTTAGGTCAGTCTCCCATGTAGTTATGTGATATTCAAACTTCAGTGTTCGGGATAGTCAATCTCTGATACGAGTGTTATGCATCGCTGTTCGCCGTTAAAGAGTCGGAAATTGTAGGAGCCATTGGTAGAGAAAGCTCGAGAGACATAAAAGAAATTACTATTGAGTATTATTTTTCATCTCCGATCGCCTTGTTCTCGCAGTTACGTAAATTATAGAATTTTGACAGACAGGTTTCGTAATAGCAGCGAATCGTCCAGAAATCTTTCTTCAAAAAAGTCCACGCGCAGCATTACTATGAATAGATGAGCGCTCTGGGAATATGGCTGCTTAGATTTGTGGTAGCAGCAATAAGTAGTGTACCATCATGAAGTATTGCTATAAAACAGGTATCATATCCTGAATTATGGATGGTATAAACTGTTAAAATCTCTATTTCTTTTCTTTCTTCTCCCCTTTTTTTCTCACTTGTCGATTTGCCGGGATATCTGATCCAATGGGACATTGGTAGACGTGGAAGAGTTTGAGGGACTGGTAGCGTTCTCTTTGTTGTTTGCGTGTCGCAGTAGACTGTCACCGTTAGCAGTAGCTTCGTTGTGGTCTGATTGATATTAATACTATTCATAAGCCTCGGTCCTCTGTTCAATACAGTACCAGATTATGTTGTTAGTGGATATCACCAACAAACCAATGATAACAAAGATCATACTTACTAAACTCCGTACTTCCATATATAACCACCTTCAAAACTCCCCTTGCTCCTATTTATTATTATTACATCGACCTACGTGACGGATTCATCCTCATTGGATAATAAGCTGCACGTGAATTATTCTGTCCAGCATAATACCAAAGTTCTCGCAACAGTTTTCATTTTCTTGTTCACCGAAGCAATTATTTTTGTTTATTCAATCCGAGTATAGAGCCAGTTGACTGGAATTTTGCCCATCTCAAAATTTTAGCCGACCGAAGATAGTAAGCGACTGAGAAAGATTATCTCAATTCTTAACCGAATTAACCCAACGAGAAAAGCCCAAAATCGAACTTTTACTAGCACAGAATAAATTACGAGAAAAAGAAGAAATTACAAACCCTACTATATTTATTATTATCGCATCTTTGCGAGCTAAAATTTTCAGTTCATCATACACTTTTTTTTTGTCATCGATATTCCACTTTCAGTTAAATGGTTAACTAATGAAAGTTCAGACAATAAATCTATAAACGCCTCCAATTAGTGAGAGCGAGAGAAAACTTTTGCGAAAGTCGGTCATTAATCTTTTACAAGTTATATTCTAACTAATCATCTATAAGAGTTCACAAGTTAAATGATATTTATTTATTGTACAATATCCGAAATACCATGTACAATCAGGAATCGATCGATTAATTAGCAAGAAGTTATATAGAACCAACTAATTATAAACAGCATACTCGTTTTGTTTCATTACCGGACAGAAGAGAACGAGTTCCTCAATTTGCAGACTCACATAATCGTGTAATACTATCAAAGATGCCAACAATCTACAGTCTATTGCATGCATAATCTGTTAATTTAGTAAACGTGCATATGCATACAAAGATCACTTTTTAACTTCATCAGAACAGTCTCTAGTTGTTGCAACAAAAATGGTATAGATATTTGTAGAGCTTTTAATCCTTCAAACAACAGAATAACTTGTTCCCGCATTAATGTCTGCATCACGTGATTAATCCATAACATATTCCATAAGAATCCATCATTTCAACAATATTATTATGCAAATAGACAGGTGCGACTACACTTTGACATTAAAACTCAGCACTAAACCATTACTATTACTGTCATAGACGTTTCAAAGATTATGTCAACAAGTCTTGCATTTCTTATTGTTTTAACAGAAATAGTATTGTGTGTCACTATCGGTCTTACCATTTATGTGTAGATCTGTTTCATCAAACATTAACATCTTCTAGCCAACAAGTGCTTATTATCGGACCTGTGAGTGGATCATGGAAAAGCTACTCTAAACAGGCATAATGCTATGAACAGGAGCATGATACGTTTCAAAACCATTCACAATGTATAAAACCATGGTAATGGATCTGAGCCACAGCAACGCCACTACGATCATGTAGTACACAGCCGAATGGAATTTGTCTGTTGACAAAATCAGCGAATAATGCCCCGTAATTGTTTCTTCCTTTCATTCGGACGATATATTTAGCATGCAAAGTATAATAGCAAGACTCCTCGTGGGTATCTAAATATAAATAAACGTACACTGAAACAGGATGTTGGCATTATATACCAATATTATCACATATGTGCGCAGCTAGTCCTTAATGTCCGAATGGATGCTTTTAGTGATCAGAATGCTCCGTAATGTGTACTAATTGATTTTAACTCGGAAATTTCCACGTTACCATTGCTCTTTGCCCCGAATCATCATATCGAATTGATAAATCATGAAACGAGGAGCTCCACTACACACAGTGAAACTCATGTGAAGACTTGGCATTCAAAAAACTATAAATGAGTGATATGCCCTTCTTGTGGCCAAACATCTAATCCACTCGATTTAATATAAAATGTGCATAGATATTGAGTTATTGCGTTCTTTTATAGACAAAGACACCACTGATATAAAAAAAAGGTATGCTGATCTTCAACCTGTCCTCCCGTTAGAGGACCTTTTACGCGGGAGCAAAAAGAAATGCGTTCGTCAACCCCCGAACGCATTTATTTTGTATAGAAAGGAGATACAAGCAAGGCTTGTCTCCGAGCAGATAAACGCAATGGGATCAACAAAATCGTTGATCGTTTTGACCTCAAACATTGCGAGCATGCGATGGAAGAATGAGGACCCTAAAGTAAAGGAGATTTTTTTGGAGCTGAGTAGAATTATAAAAGTTATTTATGAGCATGAATATTGTCCTTGCAAAAGTTCAGCAAAAAAGAATAAAGGGCGAGGTAATTCTCGAAAACGCACGTATAATAGACATGCAATTATTAGTTCCGCTTCGACTAATGATTCACA
Organism: Paraglomus brasilianum; assembly: GCA_910592345.1. NCBI lineage: Eukaryota > Fungi > Glomeromycota > Glomeromycetes > Paraglomerales > Paraglomeraceae > Paraglomus > Paraglomus brasilianum. The sequence goes on from CAJVPI010000302.1 coordinate 28,691, forward strand.
TAAGACTACGAATGAGGATTCTCGTTCAACCACTTTCGGGGAGGTTACGTTGAGTGCTGGTGATCACGATCATCCGGATGCATGTGGCAGCGATGGAGTTAATAACGAAGTTACCGATTCATCCACAGGCGCAGCTAGTCATATTAACACCGGCATTCCTACCCAGGACCACCCGCCTTTGTACGAATGTACAACATACGACAATGCCCCTCCGTTAGACTCGACATTAAGTGTGCATGCAGGGTATGACCCACTATTTGCGTACCCCGCACAGACAGTCAACTTTGATTCATATGATGACGTTTTGTGTAATGAAAACATGTACGAAATCATACCCAGCACAACAGATGTAACTATGGATGATACCACAGAAATAACCAATCTGGATAATAACATGAATACGACAGAAATTGGTTCATCGAACAACTATGATTATATGAATACGACAGAAATTGGTTCATTGAACAACTATGATTATTATATGAATATGTTCGATATGACTCCTATGGATAGCTATGATTATATGAATATGATCGATACGACAGATACTATGGACGATATAATTATATTAGATGATTATGATAATAGTTTGTTGGAATTTAGTAATTCATATTAATATAAATATAGACAATCAAAGCGAACATTTTATACATTATATATATATTTTTTGGTTTCATAACTTTTATTAATTAATAAACAAAATGTACGTACAATCTTCGTGACAAAGGTTTCTCATCCTCGCTGCATTGTCGCTTAACCAGTGCCTCCTGTTGACACCCTTATATAGCTTGTTAGCTTTTTCCTTTGATGTCCGATAAAAAACACTAGCCTTTTTGAATGCGGTAAATCCTATTTCGCTTGCAGTCGATAGTACTTTCTCTTTCTGTTGCGGGAAACTAGGAATTTGAAAGTGACGGCATTAAAGTCACTACTCTACTATTTTTCCAAGTGAACGTGATTTCGTCGCGTGCAAGTTTCTATTCTTGAGACGGTCCGGTCTTATACATCCTCGAAGACGATGAGAATTCATTAACTCGGTTTTATTTTGGCGTGAATGATACATGCAATTGCAATCAATCCAACAAGGAGAGAGTAAAATGTAAGCCACACAAGCCACATTTAAAATTTAAGGCGAGTCGGGAGACGTGGACAGCCTGTTAGACAATCCACTGCACAATCAAAGCGTGCACTCCAACCAAAGCCCACAAAACCTACAAACTCAGTCCGCTTTCCTCAGACCAAGCTTACGTATCGCCAGCACGACGTCGCACTACTCGAAACACGTCCTCTATTATACAACCAATAAGATTGTTATTGAATTTAAACACTATGTTGTAGATGAACAAACGAATAATAGTCTCCCAGAACCAATCTCGTTATTGTTGAATTTCATTTCATACCAGCATTTAATTGAAGCTCGAGTATTAAATTCTGCCAATTTTATTGAATTCAATAATAGCCCGAACGTAAAAATCCTTAAAAGCGTCAGATATAATCCAACGGTTTCCCAAAGAACAACTCATTTAACCTCTAAAAATGTCAACACAGGTTTAGGGTTATTATTACGTTCCCTAAATAAAGGACCGAAGAAAAAATAGTATTGGATTACACCGGCCAGGGACGTTTAATGAGAAAGAGTTACCTCGTCCGCATGGGAGCAAGGAAATTTGAACGAATGTCTTTGTCCTTGAATTTTCATCATTAGATTCATCAAGGATAACACCAGCAACCATCTTTTTAACTGAAACTGACGTTCATGAATCAAGCGTTCGTGTTTTGATGCTGGACCCTACGATACTAAGGATGCAATTAGCATTGGACGATCCACAAAGACGGCTTATTGTGGAAATGGCTATCTGCCTGGTATGTGGGCAGGTTGTATGATTGATCTAAAGTACCTTGCTAGAAATAGTTGGTGAGTAAGATTTGTGTATTTGTGGTTGACATAAGTAGCAAGTATTAATGATCGCTAATTTTATTAATCAGAAGCGCTCGTTGTTTCCGTCAATGAACATATCATAAACTTTATAAGTTTAACGTTAAATTTTGACTTTAATATTTGAACTCTGTCACTTTGTTAAATATGGTGAAATCACCATTGATATGGCAAAAATTAAATACAACAATTTTTTTATCGTATTTCTTATTCAACTCGTCATACACTCTACATTTGTAACATATAGCAAGACGATACATTACAGCGGAATATCCTTTTCGGTATGCTGTCAACGCTTTTGCATATTCTTCGTCAACCTTTTCATAGCATGTACAAGCGTATATTGTGCGAGACCGCGCGTAACCCTGATCGGCAGATTTTTCAAGCCTTTTGATAGTTGGCTTCTTCGTCTATGATTTTTCCTAAATAGACAATATTGGCTTTGAATGGCCTTGTTGCGCTGCCTTATTGTAGGCGCCGTTATTCACGTCTATTCCAACTCCGTATTGGTTTGCCTTGATACAAGATTGTGACCAGCAGCTTTTAACAACATGTGTTTAAGCCTGTCGACTCCTTCAGACGGGTCAAGAATGAATGTAACCCTGTACGCGTACGCTTTACCTATCGCGTTTGGATATGAAGGCATTGTCGGCTGTTGCATCTCTTCGTCGTTAGGCTTTCCCATCCGGAGGGCCGTTGTAAATTGATAGTTTTGGCGGATATTTGGTTCGTATTGTAGTTACCGCGCGAGATTGGATTTTCTGTGCATCGAGTTCTGTACGTCTTCGAAATAGGTTTCCAGATGGAACTTGTACATCCTATTTCCGTTCCCTTTAGTAAATCGAAATTAAAACTACCTTGGCCTAAACTCTACGTCATTCCTTTGAAGGAATCTACCCATTTCCAAAGATTGGCCGATAGGAAATCTCGACTTCCGTGTTCTCTTGAGACATTTTGCTGGTTGTTTCTGGGTCCAGAGGACGTGGATGCTGTTTACGAAACTCTGTTGCTAGGGAAGTCTTCATTAACAAGTGACAGAATAAATTAAATATTTTGATATTAGTATTCGTATCATTGGTGTTCGTATCATTATTACTCAAATCAATCAAACATACTAATACGTATTTGATGAACACGAAATTACCTATAAATAAGATATGCTGTCCCGGTAAATGTGTCTCCATAACTGACCGTATTAGTATCCAGGGAATAATCTCTCAACTCAGCCAAGGGAGTGGAGGGTTGCGGGAGAGAAGGAGAAAGGGAGAGGGTTGCGGGAAAGAAGGAGAGAGGGAGAGGGTTGCGGGAGAGAAGGAGAGAGGGAGAGGGTTGCGGGAGAAGGAGAGAGATTTTTAGCTCTATGTGACTTGCCGCGAGGGCATTACTGCGGTAGGAAGGTGTTGCAACCGAAAGTTGCATGATGTCGGAGACGGTGAATTTATACGTTTCCGCCAATTTCCTTTTATAGAAAACTAATCCATGCCTTCATCTTGGTAGCATTATCATCCCTCTACCAATAAATGGTGTCCTTAGCGGACAATTAACGCTTTCTTGTTCAACAGCTGCAATGCGTTATCTTCAGTGCTACAAGGAAAGACTGTAGGGCGTGGTGACTAATCATTATTCTAACTGTCATATCACGGCACCAAACCATACCACCAATAACACGACCAAGAGCAGACCATTCCTACGTATCACGTCCAATCAAGAGAAAAGAGCGGAGGTGTCATGATTCATAGATAATTACTATTATAATGGTGCGAATGCGAATAAATACGTTGGCATTTACTTACGCTTGATATTCCAATTCTCGTGTGGAAGAACCACGGATTTCTGACATCTCGTGTAACAGGCAGGCAGAAGTTAAGATTAGGATAACGCAAGAAGAGGCAATTAGAGAATGAAGATCGGAAACGCGAAAGCTTTCTTCTCATTAAACCAACTGACAATTGAATATATATCATTGTGCCATTTGGTAAATTTTTGTATACGATGATCATAGCAACATCAATAGAATGTTAAACCACAAATAATAAGTTTTATATGTTTCGCGAGAGAGTTGGATAACTAGTATGTTTTGGTTTTTTTTTATTCCACTAGCCCAAAGTCCTCTGAGATATAAACTCGAAGCTATAAGTTCAAGCATACTATTCGGTGTCTATTTGAGAAATGACTTAGGAAAACGATGGGAGATACACGAAGCTTGATCTCAACCACAAGTCTTCTTTATTCTCAAAATACTACATGATGGTTTTATGCATCAAACTTCTCTACTATTTCTACATTTAATAGAATATTGCTTCGCTGGGACTAATATTTGACCAATCGCACCAAATTCTTATTCGTTGACATATCTATAAAATCACTTACCACGTACCTCTTAATACAAACCAACGTTGCACACTTCTGGTCGATTTAATTCAGGTCGATTTACATAGGACTAGCAAATTGCGCGTTTGCAACTCCTAGCTCTGCTGCTGATTCATACAAATCCATCGCCTTTTGTTCATCTCTCTCCATCCCAATTCCATTTTCATAGCATTGATCAAGATCGTATTGTGTCCTTGAGAGGCCGCAACGTGATATATAACTCGAGGGCTGTTTGCATGTTTGGCTCTATTTCAAACTCATTACGATAACATATATAGATGCCCCCACCACCCCACTTCTAGCAGCTGTATGATACAGTTTTTTACGGCTAGTCGGGGGTCTCGTCTAACGCCAATGCCTTCACTGTAACATAAACCAAGAGAAAATATTGCAGGGGCATATCCTTGTCTTGCAGCTTTTCTAATTAGTTTGATCGCTTTCGCTCGTCTTTCCCCGGAATGTCGACTAGGTAACCCATACCAAGATGATGCTGCGCTTCAGCAAGTCCTTGTCGAGCGGCCAATCGCAACTGTTGCGTTGCTTTCTGCTCGTCCTTGTAACAGGTAATGTAGTCCAACCGAGTATTGTACAATGGGACACCCCTAGTCTGCTGCTTTACGGTAAAGTTCCACTACCGTAAAATGCACAAAGTCTATGCTGTGCCTCGGTGTGACCCTGTTTGGTAGAAACTGATCACTTCCTCATCATCTCTGCTTACACCATCTCCACTCTTGTAACAGTCACTCAAGCGGCAAAGGACATAGGATATCCTTGTTGGGCAGCTCTTCGATAGAGTCTGATTGCCTCTCTCACGCCATATCCAAACTTATAACAATCACCCGCATGCCATCGTTGGGCAGCAGGTAACCGTTTCGGATATGTTGTAGTGGTATGTCGTATGGAATGTCATATAGGATGTTGTGGGATATGTATTATATGCTGTCCGTTAGTGTGGTATGTCGCTCGTCGGGGGAACTCGTGTATTTAAGTGTGTTCTGGATAAAAGAATTACAATAGAACATTCAATATAAAACGGAATATTATTGTTTGTTGAAATTATAACTAGAATGGATGCTCCCAGAACATTCCATGACTCTGCACCATTTCCATTGATCTCTATTTCCATTTAATCAAGATATACTACTTTTGGCAACAGACAATAATAGATATACATACCATTTAATTCAGCAATAGAGTAAAGACACCTGTTCTGATATCGAACGTGCCATTTTAGATTCTATCCAATACCGCACGAGTATCGCCATCAATGTGATAGCGAGATAATATCTGATGAGGACATGCTGCGTAGATCGTCGAACGACCATGTGAGTTTGCATATCCAATGAAGCGTGAATTGTAACATTCATGTATACACCTTTTTGAAGGCGATAGTTTTGGGGCGATTGGAATACGAGAAAGACGGCCGAGGAATTTTGATAACTGCCATCGTCATAGCCTTGTTTATAACCTAATCAGCAAGGACTGAAACAAATAGAATGTAATACTGTAAGTATAATGATAAGTATTATATAAACTACGAGTAATCAAATTATTACTTGTAATGAAATCGGTTCTTCCTATACGCTTTCACGTCGAAGTCGAATGGTACAGATTGTCTTAGTATCGGATCATGTTCTGTGAATGCTCTATGAAGAGGAGACGAAAAAATAAAACAACATATATTAATTCTATAGAACATTCGCTCACATTTGTAAGGAAGGACCCAAGCAAATACGCAATAAACAGCCTATGTGTGATATAGACAAGATATTCGTAGACGCAAACCTGAATAATTTCATCATACTCTTTTACGGCATGTTTACAATACTTCTTACATACAGTATAATCGAGCCAAAACGCACGCATGCGCCAGATTAATGTTAATATCTGGGCTATATGAGGCAACATGTACAGGAATACAAATAGCGAAAATTAGCCAGTTCCTAGACGTAATAGCCAGATAGGTGTTAGTATGGTTAGCGTATAATTAGTAAAAAGTTGATATTAATACGGTGATTACAAAATTCTATATACCTATATAGTAATGGCAAATATCGCAATAATCTTTCATTATCTGCAACGAGCACCGTTGACATTGTAGCTGAGATTTGAGAGGTAAAAAGAATCATCCTCGAATTTGGCGGTTTTATTCGTTTTCCAGGGCTCTCCCAGCATTGATGATTTCTTGCAATTTGCCGTTCAAATTTTCTGTCTAGGCTTGCTCTGGACGTAATTGCCTATTGCGATCGACTTATTGTACTTGCCTGACTAGTATCAGACGGCATTTCATTGCAAAGTCTGCTAATGACAAGTTTTCGAGCGAGTTTAGAGTTGGTTGACGAGGTCTATATCCACCAGATAGCAAACAACACATGAATATCCAGCGACCAAGACAGCTAATCCTTACCATTGGCGAACGAAAAGTTACAGAACTAACGCCCGTCTGATAGTGAGGCACACGAAATTTAGGCATTCGGAAATCTAATACAATATAAGACTCTTTAACACGTTGATCAAATGACCTTACAATCGATCGAACACTTTACCTTAATTGTCTTGTTACCATCTATCCTTAACAAAAGAACGGCTAAGAGACCAAGGCGTCATTCTTGGTGGTCAGTGTGCAAGTGTGACATGATAAATAACGAGAGATCGAAGATATCTTCTTACCAGCATAATCTGAACTGAGTTGGATATGTGATAACAATAAGTGCCGAGTTAACGTCCAGCGCTAACAGTGAGGCGAAATGGTAAGTATTCTGAAATTCGAATCACTTATTACTTGGGTGACTAATACTAATTAGGAAATCGGAGGCGAGAATCCATTACCCTAAGTCCACATTAATATCGTGGAGTCTACTAGGTGTTCATATTGATATTCATTATTTGCCACGTTTGATAGGAATGTGAATGGTAAAATGATATTCAATGGCACGCGTCTAAGGCTGGTGGATGAATCGGGGAGCAATGGGCGATGCTAAAGTCTTCCCCGTCGAGTGCCAGCAGATATCTCTGTCATCAACATTTCCTATACAGTAGCGGTCATAAGTATCCGAACGGTTATATCCTGCAACTTTACATAATAATAACTGCTTAAATTTTCTAAAACAAAATTTTGACATAATATCTGATCACATGTAAAATTTCAGCTCGAGCGAATGTCTCCAGCA
>CAJVPI010000303.1:0-36139 GCA_910592345.1 Paraglomus brasilianum
CCCGGGTCTTTTACAATTTTTTCGGCCTAAACTGCTGCAGGGTACTATACATAGGGGGGTATTTTAGTCAGCGCTCTACGGTAATTATCGGTTATCGGAAGTGCGCGATTTCATATTCATATGAAATATCGGTTTTCCGAACAAATTTTATTTGGGAATTAGAAAAATTATCGGTTTTGGCGTTTATCGGTTTTTCGACTTCGACTTTGGAAACAAGCGATATTAATATGCTCAATGATGATGAAATTATTGCAACCGTCCAAGAGGCGCCTCTTTCAACAAGATAATGCCCTAAGCACACAGCTAAAGCAACGAAGCAACTTCTTGTCCAAAAATGTTAGATTGATCCTCAAATAGCCCAGATCTCGATCCGATTGAGAATTTTAAAGACACGGGTCGAAAAAGAAGTCAATCAAATATTGGTAAAAAACAGTTGAACGTGCCTAATTTAAATTACAGCATTTACACTTTCTAATAAATTAAGTATTCTTGACAAAAATTTGTCGCTTTCATTTTCGGAAATTAATTTAAGGCATTGTGAACATTTTGCTTTCATGGAAAACAAAAAAACGAACGCAAAAACATACACACATGCACACAAGCAATGGCTTTATCCAGACTGTTAATATTATTAACCGCGTGTATGGGAAAGAATGTCATATTAAACTAATTGTAGTACTATAATCTTTTTACAACAGTGTTGTGTATTCAAAATTAAGATTTACAAAACCTAGCGGATCTACCCTATATTACTTGGAAATAAATCATGTTTTGCAAGCAGCTATTAATAAAAATTATCCCGCTTCCTCATTGTAAATTACACCATAAATATCTAGTCGTGACCGATGCATCATCAGACATTGTCACATCATTATATTGGTTGCATCAATATTATCGCGCTATTTGCAATCCACGTGATTGCGTCAATCGTTTAATCTCGGCTTCCACACAATCTTCAGCATATTTTTGTTCACTCTCATCAAGGTTTTCATCTACGCTTCGATAATAAGTTTCGTGCTTCTCAATTGTAATAAGGCCGTCACGCAATCTGATAAAGCAACATATACCGTTCAATAAATAGATATTAGTACGAAAGATTGAATTATTACCATACCTCCGAGAAATAACATTGAGAACATTATCGTCATAAGTGGCTTCAGGTGGGATTCGACAAATTCCAGGATCCTTCGGTATATCTAAGTATGCCAGGTTACCTACATCCTCGTCAGCTTGTGTTGCAGTATTATCAATGACACGGTTCGATAATCCAACTTTTTGAACGTTATTGTTAAAGAGACGCTCTTCAAACGAATCATGTACCATCAGACGATACACGTATACTTTTTTCGTCTGACCGATTCGATATGCGCGTCCAACAGCTTGTTGTGCGTGTGTTGGATTCCAGTCGCAATCAAACAAGACAACACGGTTGGCTCCAAACAGATTGACTCCAAGAGACGCTGTCTTGATTGAGATTAATGCAACAACCCAGTCAGGCCGTTCGTTGAAGCTATCTATCATGTGATGTCTTTGCTGAAAGAGAAATATAAGTTTAATATAAACGGACACCAAGAATTATAGAAAAAGGAGGTATGATTACGTACGCTTTTGTCAACTTCTCCATCTATTCGGATTATTCTCGTTCGAGATGCTGGATGCTGCGTTACAGAGTCGTCGGTTTCTTGCCATTTTCTGAACTGCTTCTCGACATAGTCTAATTATACAAACATGATTAATATTTGTAATAAATCGCACGTAAGCGTCATATATTGAAACCGTGAAGCCTACCCAGCGTCGGCAGACTTTTTGAGAAAACAAGGACCTTGTCATTCTCAATTCTACATTGTTTCAGAATTTCCATGAGTACCAGCATTTTGTTGCTCAGTTTGATATCCTCAATATCTACAATGAAGATTCCTGCCTCAGAATTGATTGTCCTAGGATAGCAGAATATCAATAAAATATATGCTATAAACGTAATACCAGTTATGTAGGTTTTCTGATAATCACGAATTTTCTCCGCGACCACCGATGTGTATCTAATATTACGGACAATTAAATTTAATATCTTAAAAATATAGTAAATTTAAAATAAAGAAACTGCATGCACCTAACCTATCTTCGTCTTCAGGTGTATTAGTTGTTATGTATCGTGCATTTTTTGATCTGGATCGCTTCGTATTAGTAATGCTAAGCTGTTGAAGAGAATATGGACGCCTTCAGTCTTTTTGCCACAAATGAAAAGCAAATGATGCGTAGAAAGTTAACGTACAAAGAACATTGCCGGATGGTTTAATAAAAGGCTTAAGAAATTTCCAATTTCAAAGATCCTCGCTGGATACTTAACGCATTCGAGAAAATACTACAAAAGGCACGAGCATTAGGGCTGCATTCACGCGATAGTTTGGAATGAGTGCAAAACTTTTTACCTTGTATAGTTTGCGCTGATCTTCGGTATATCTGCAGAATATAACATAGTCTTGCTTTTCTGGTAGTTCGCCGGCAAGCAAGCTCTCATCTTTCCTATTTACGATACCAAATGTGAGTTACGTATCAGTGGATAAAATTCTTAATGGCATATGCTGAAGACTAACCTAAGAACAATATCGTTGATGATTTTTTTTAAGACATAAAGCATGATAGTTGCACTCTACGAAAAAAAAAAAATCAATAGCTGTTAGTAACGCGACGTCCTTTAGGAACAAGTTTAGAAAGTTCTTATCAAACCTTATGGCTAGCCGGAAGTGCATTTGGAGCTATTCCCGACTCTATCGGGTTGATATATAATTTCTCAAATTCTTCACGATCACCTAAGTAATTAGGACACACAAAGTTTATCTGAAGGCAAGTCGATAATTAAACAATGTTAACTATACAATAATACAGCTCAATCGATGAGTAATTTGTAAATCGATTACCGTTGAATAATATTCCTTCTGATGAAAGAGATGAAATAACTTATTAATACGTTACAACAATGTGATATAATCATTAACGTCGTTGCTACTCACTAATGAGTTTTGTAGAGGAGACCCAGTTAAACAAATTCTGTTCCTCGTTCTCAAGTCGCGTAAGGCTTCCATCAATAGCGTCTACAAAATAAGAACGGGTTCAATTGTGAGGCTTAAATGACAGAAATTATTCAATAATCCTTGGATATACAGATACAACAGCGTAAAGTATCATTGCTATTATGTCATAAGCAACGTCTCATATCCTTGTAGATATTATTATACCATAGTTGTAGCGGTATATCCATCATTATAAAATGAAACTATTGACTAACGTCTTCACTTTTAAATTTATGCCCTTCGTCGGCTATAATCAAGGAAGGACCAGGGTCAATCAAGTATTTTCGATATTGATTGATACGCCTTTGATCTTCTCTAAAACAGCTACGACTAATCATCTCGTAGTTCGTGATGATAACACCGCCCCTCTCCTGTCGGTGCCAGTTCTTTAACGTTCTTAAACGCTCATCCTCTTTCATAGAAGTATCTATATTGAAGATGTGTAGTGATCAGGTGGCCAATCAAATAACAGGTGTTCCGAAGACATTTGAAAGGCTTACCAAATTTTCCAACATGAGCGCAGAACTCCTTGCCATTTTCCATTCTGCGTAACCATTTGTTAAACTCTACCATCCAATTGTCAATCACTGTGCTTGGACATAATATCAAAACACGAAACCCATGATCCTTATGTATAAAATTAAATGTACACATCAGTTGACGTATCAGTTTATATGATTATACATTACAAAAATAGTATATACCATCAAATCCTGAGGAATCGCTTCATTCTTCGCCTTCATCTCTCTCCAGAGCGTATACAAAAATGTAATCACTTGTACAGTTTTCCCAAGGCCCATTGCGTGGGCTAGAGTACAACCAGTTTCAAACATAACGATATTTTTCCACAGAAACTGCGTGCCCTCAATCTTCCAAACGGTTTACCAGTTAGTAAATTACATAAATAGAGTTGGATCTTCTCGTCAAGTAAATCACCTGATGTTGTTTTAACTCCGAAGATAACTCTAACGGGATATATATATCTTCTTCTTCTGCTTCGTGGCCTCTGTTGATGGCCGCCCTTCCCATGCTATCAATAGCTGACTGTCTAAAATCAACAATAAAATATACTAAGCAGGTAACGTCTATCAAAATTGCTAACTAAATAGCCTCGAAAGCGGCATTATAACTTACTGATCATATCTCAAACGATATGCAGCTTCTCTGGCACGTCGTTGAGTTCTCATTGTAATTGTCCTAACAGATTCGGGTCGAACAGTGGTATTTTTCCCTTTTCGTGTTTGATTGGCGATCTCTGCCAAAATTTCAGGATGACGGATGTCAAGGTCTTCTGCTATTGAACTGTGGGTGGAAGCTTCGGGTTCAAGGCGGCGTTTCTTGTTCGGTCTACCAAAAGTCATTAGCGCAAATTTATTAAACCAGATTACAACTATACATAGCAGACACCTACATCGAACTGTCATCAGTTCTTGCAGCGACACTCAACAAGTTTGGAATATTTTTCTGAGCAGCCGCTTTACGCTTTCTCCAGTACTGAGCGAAACATCCTTCTTCAAAGAGTTCGACTGGTTCATTATTCGACGAATTCCTATTAATAGCCTGGCTATGATCAGCGGTATCGAATTCTTTATATTCAAACTCCTTGAAGTCGTTCCATATATGTGTCAAGATGACATATTCCGCTAATGTCGCGTTCGGTTCATTATAACAAATTACGGAATCTACCATCTTCTTAATTTTGTAAAAAAGTGCGGGCGCTGCAGTCGATCTAATAAATTCCTCGTCTATCAGACGTCGCATCTCAGGACCCAGGTCTTCGAGATAGTCATTTTCGAATTCAGAGTCGTGATCGGATACGTAAGCCATTTCGCCTATGTCGTCGTTTGACATTTCCGTTTCTGAAGCAGCGTCGTAATTGTGTTCTAGCCTTGAAGAGAAACCCTCATCCTCACTATCACTCATTATCAAGATTACTTCAGCATCAAGATCTATGGGTTTAGAAGCTGTTCCAAACCCAACAGTATTTTTTGATTGTGATGAAGACTTTCTCGCAAGCGGTTGGCCAAGTGAGGATCTGGTATTGTCATTACAAAGTGGTTGATGATATGAACTTCCCGCGTCATCACTTTGGATCGTGGATTCATCCATAAGCTGTTCACGTAAGCTAAGTGGGGTTGTTGAGGGACTAAAAACTTCATAAAAAATTGATTTCTTGTTTGGGGTGACGTTTTCCAAAAGGGAAGTATCAGCCAGTGTATTTGGCGCATCTGTCTCCATTAAATTAGTATCTTCTGGTTCACTTTCAGGAGAGATTGTATCAACAGAATTTTCTGTCACAGGTGGTGAAAGAACCAAATCCATAGTCGAACAATCAGCATCGATCGCTCCAGGAGTTATGCAGGAAATATCAACGATGGGCGCTGATGTTCGTTCTTCAATTTCCTCGATAACAATATCGCTATCTTCGTTATGGTTTGAATTATTATCGCTTTCTGTATTGGTTTCACCATTGTTATTTATAAAATTTTTTCTACCTACTTCATAACCTTTATTTACATTGTCTTTGGATTTTTTGTTGTGTCCATTGCTGTTATTACTTTCAACATCTTCATTGTTCGTGACATCCTCATCATCGTTACTATTATTATTGTTGTTTTCAACTATGTTATTCTGGATAACTGGCAATCCTGCATCACGCCGTAATTCAGCTAACCTCTCATCATTTATAGGAAGATCTGATTCGTCAATAAAGTCACTCAAGGAATCTTTGGAATTTTCAGAATCTTCGTCATCTTCAGATATTTCGCTATCTTCTTCGTAAGACTCACTAGTCAGAGCCGTTTTTGTTGCAGACTGTCCAGAAACGCCAGATTTATCTCTAGTTTTAGATGCTGGTTTGCGGGGCTGTTCACCTGAGAGCACACTAAGTGTCCATTCAATTTCAAAGATTCTTTTTAAACTTACGTCCAAGATGCCACATTGTCTGAGAAAGTCTTTAGAATTTCTAGCAAAATTTTTCTGAAGCTCATCAATTAGATCAGGGATTCTTTTTTGATTTAAATGTTCCATTTCGGTCTTTAATTCTTCTTGTCGATTTCTCCATTTACGCCACAAGTTCCACTGTTTCTGTGCATATTTCTCCGGCTTTTCCCGCTTGAGAGCTTCGCGTTTAACTTTTAGTTTCTTTCGCACACTTTCTATATATCCATCGATACTCTTCTGACAGTCTAAATATCTCTTGTTTATCTGCTCAGTTTCGGTTTGCTCTTCCTTCTCAACCTCTTTCTCCAAATCAGAGTCCATCATTTTGTTTTCATCTTCACTATCGCCGTATAACGGCAAAAGTGTGTCATCGTCACCCATTTCATCATAAGCGCCCCCATACGTACACTTTCGTGGCTTGTTCCTGATAATCTGAATAACATCTTCTGGTATTTCTTGTCCACATTTCACAGCTCGGAAACCAGCCGCTTCAGCCCCTATGTCATCTAAGATAACATATTGATCTTCGCTTTCTTCCTCGGTATCATCACTTTCCGACAATTCATCAGCAGCTTCGTCTTCAGTCTGCGAATCAGAGAGTACCAGGCGGCTTATTTCGTTTTCCTGGACAAACTGCCAAGAGGACGCAGCGCTTACCTCCGCCGATGAAGTTGTAGCTAATTCGAGACCTATGTTATAGCATAGGATTTATTAAGTCATTTAAAATTCAGGTTGCGAAGATACAAACTAATACTCACTAGCCTTAAGACCTTCAATAGCCTTTAGTATTTTTGTTCGCGTTCCCCACGATGTGAGGCAGAGTTCTTTAGTTAATACATCGTTATTGATGTGATCCAAGAGCAGTAACCCATCAACCTCATGCTCTATTGACAATGTAGGATGTAAACGTTAGCAAGCCTGTATGCTGTGAAATGGCACCAACTCGGTGTCAGATTATGAATGATTAGAGTGTGCTTGTATTAAGTTAATATCCCAATCTCCACAGGTATCTGTACTTGAATCGGTTTGCATTTGTGAGTGATATTATTTTCTAATCATACTACAATCTACACACTTCAAGTTACGAATTTACCTCTAAACGCGTGGCACACAGCGTCGACTTGCATTAGGCCAAGGCCTCGAAGCCAACCGCAGACTTGGTCGACCGTCCAGGTAGTCGGGGAAGGCAAGTTCCGGTTAAGAGTTGTGCAGGTCTCGTGCATATTCAAAATGGCGCCGCCACTGCAGCCAAGCGAGTAAATACGCGGAGGGGACATGTCAAATTTTATTTATAGCTGAACTGAAAGCCTTGGTACAACCATAAAACTCAACTTCCCATTCTTCATCAATTGCGTTAACTTGTATTACCAAATTACATTTTTATTCTCAAATGGAGATAACTAATTTAGTCAATTACAAATAACGATTTTCTCATTTTGGATACGATTAACTATAGGTTTTGAAAAGTGCATTTCCATCATGAATCAGTAGATGACTATTCTATCCCGAGTCCGTCAAGCTGTCGGAAGGAATCATCGATTAATGAACCACCTCAATGCACCTCCATCAATATTCTGTTTAGATAATTATCCTTATATTCCTTCTTCGTCAAGTCGATATGCAACCATGGCATCGATCTTGTGAAAGTCGGTGGAAAATGAACGCAAGCGGACTTGCTCCGCGTTCTGAATTAAGTGCGCATCGGAATCTCCCCAGTCATTCGGAACTTCGGCGTCTTTGTCAGTGAATGCGAGAATATTAAATGTACCTACATTACAAGTTGAATCATAAATCCATCCTCAATGTCAGAAGAACCGACTCCTACCAACGCTTTATACAGAAACACCACACTTCCAAGCCCTGAATCTTCATTAAAAAGACTATCTTATCCCTTTAGAACACTACGAACTCGGTCATTCTCAAATAGCTTACATTTGTCTTCTAACAAGGGCAAAAAAGTGACGCTCGCCGTAATCTGTCTTATTATCGCTTGTATCTCTGCATTGACCTCACTCCTTGGTTTCACGGTCTCTCTTGAAGTCTCTTCGGTCTCGTTATCCTTGACAACGTGTACATCAAATTGCCATCTCTCCAGAGTCTGACGAGTATCGCATGATATTATGGCCAGAACCAATTTGCTTATTTTCTTTGCCATTAACCAAGCTTCAAGTCAAAATAAGCAAAGATAAATTATGTGAGAAGAGAAGAGTATTTGCTTTTGTGCAAGCAGCATAAGTCATTTTACACATGCTTTCTTATTGTTCGGGGTACCAAGAAAATGTTACTTCACTCGATTTACCTTCGACCTGCGACAAGACTTTTTTTAAATAACACTTAACATTCTCATCAGCAGACACGAGTATATTGAGTCCGTATCTTTTAACCATTTTGAAATCTTCAGGAGGATATATTCCTCGCTGGAAAAGAAGACTGTGAGAGTCTAAAGGCGTAAGTAAGAAGCTTAAGTATCGCCAAAGAGCAAATAGAAGCATTACCTATTTATGCTATAGCCTAATGAAAATGAATTGTAATGTCAATTAAAGTTCCTAAACAGTAATAAATTTTCTCAAGAAAACACACCAAAGAACTCAACGATAGTCTCAGTGGAGCCCTTGAGCGTAATCTTGTTGCGAATGTTCTTTGTTGCAGTACCCATTTTCAAGCAGATTGTGGTTTGTATACAAGTTTAAATTAACGCGTTTACGGGGTGATTATGATCTACACCCACAAAATCTAAATTATGATGTCCTAATTTGGAATTGAGACGCGTAGAATCTATTGATCTTGGGCTGTGGAATAATAAAATGTCAAATTCGTTAACTTGTTGCTTCTTGTGGTAACGTTTCCAACATTTGAAGCGTCCAATAGTAAGGGACATTATGACAATATACAGATTACAGCGGGAATGCTTGACACGAGTATGATAGATGATGTTACAGAAAAGCTTTTGGCCCAACATTATGACGTTGAAATAATCCTCCGCAACCCTGCATTGTTTATATTTAATGATCATTGATTTTATTGTTAACAACACATTCATTTTTCTTTCTCTTCTTCTTCTTCTTCTTCTTCTTCTTTATATTGTATTTCGACCCTACACTCTCCCCGTCATTAGAAACTATGTATTCTTCGTCGCTCTTATGTTGTCGTTCCCGCTTATTGATATTAGAACCACAGTGTTTGACTTTCCTTACAAAACAGGCTACGAAGAATCCGTTGGTTGAATCCTCTGGGCATGTACGGATAAGCTTTTGCGCTGTGTCTTAAATAGACCAAGTCGTTATTCACTAATACGTATTTACCAAGTCAGTCGTAATAAATCATACCTTCATCCAACTCATTATTATCACCTCTTCGTTCCCAGGAGGGAATCACTTTGTTCCTGTCAGCAAGAACAAAATCATCTGTCACATGTAGTATTTCCTTAACAACACGCTCATTCTCTTCAGCATATATCGAACACGTCGAATAAGTGATCTTCTTAACGGAAGGGACTAATAAAAGCATATGTGTGTTGAGCATTGATGTTTTTACAACCATTAGAAAAACATTTCGAAAGAGCCTCGTGATAATAAGTACATTTGAATGCATGAAGAATTAGTTGAGTTTGGAATTCACTCAGATTTTGTAACCGCGCATCTTTTGAATAACATGTCTTTTGCTCTTTGTTTGACACCACGAGATTATTCTCTTATAAACAGATATACATGTTAACTGTAGTGACGATAGGAAAATCATAGGACATGCAAACGGCACGTATCTGACGTTGTTTCATCCTTACCCAACGAATCTATCAAATAATCCAATCGGCTTATAATCCCGCTTCCCGAGCAAGAAGGATCCAAAAGAATATATTCAACATTTGCAAATTTGTCATCCTTCGGATCCACATTCAAGAAAGAGCGATGAATAGCTTCGATGTCTCACATCCCAGTGCAATTAAGAGATAATATTTTATTTACATACTATAGGATACGTCCGTCAAGTTTTAATCACTTTCTTCTTCAGATAAAAGGATACTCTTACATCCAGCTCGTTCGGTCAAAGCCTTTAGGACGTCTAATCGCTTTCTGTCAATGTCAAACGCCCATATCTTCCCAGTATTTTCCATAATGGCTGATAAATGGGAAGTCTTATTTCCTGGTGCGGCACATGCATCAATTACATGTGCGTCTTTTGATGGTGAGAGAATGTAGGCTGGAAAGCAAGATGCTTTGTCCTAGTTGGAAGATTTTGTGAATATCAATAATAAAGGAGAAAAGTAAGCAGTAATACGCAGATAGAGGTCAATCTATAATACCTGAAGGATTATATGCCCCGATAGAAGAAGTCCATGATCGTGAAGATCCGTATTAGGTGGGAAGACAAGGAGATCTGGAATATGGACATCCCTCTTAATAGTCTTATGGCTGTAAGAGATAATAGCGATCAATACGCTACTGGCAATCAACATCAAAGTCTTGCAGATAGAATAGCTTATCAATAATTACTTGCCTTAAATCCGTAAAATCAGGTTCGTCGATACACCGGTATCCATCCTGCTCACAAAAATGCTTAATAACTTCTTCGACACTGGTCTTTAAGATATTTACACGCACAAAACGCGGTACATTTACTGTTCAAACCAAAAACACTAGATAAGTCCAACAATTGTCACGTTCGGATCTGACCAAGTTACTTTTTTTTTCTCGATTGTGACTCACCACTGTTTCTAATGTCTTTCGGTATCAACTCCTCATTACTTTTAACACGCATACGGATTTTCAATCTCACCAATTCGGCTCTTAATTGAATTTCATGTTTTATAACAGCTCTTCTGTATATGCCATCTGATGCTTGAATCCCATGATTAGTAAAAAGCAGATCGTGAAGTAATACCAAAGCAAGGTTATAATATAGCCTCTTTTCTTGAGCGAGAAGATTCGTCTTGTTGATTATGGTTGTGAGTGGGGCCGTATCTGTAGTGAAACAAAAATAATTGAATTCGAATATTTGCATAGATAACATGACGGGTTGAGCACAAACTTACATTTTAACGTTTCACATACAAGGGCGTACACTCTTTTCTTATCTTTATCTTTGACATCATTGCTAAAGGTTAAAGACTTTATTGTCCCTTCGTGACGTTGAAGTTTAGTAAGAATGTCTGCTGCCTGAATGTAGAAATTCATTAACCTTTCCTGCAGGGACCACCAAGCGAACAAATTTTTGGTATGCACGTGAACGTTTGACTGATCTAATAGGTGGAACACTGACCACGTTATGCATGCTCCGGAATGTCGTGAATAGACGAATCATCAACTAATAATATTTCAAAACATTCCCTAAACGCTATAATAGTTACGCAATAGAGTTTTAGATACTGCAATGCTTCTTTGTTTTCAGTTTCTTAATTCTTCTCCTCAGTCCCGATTTTCAACCACAAATGGATACTGCACAACCATTATCGTTATCGATATTCACGTGAGGTGGAAATTTTTCTCCGAGAAACCACTCACAAACGATATCTTTATCTCCTACTTCCCCAGCCATTATCTCTTGTCAGAACCAACTCCCCAGCTTACTTCAACGAGCGATATAATAGTATCTCTTTTGCTATGCCGGCGGAACGTAGCCAGTATCGAAAAAACAACGTACGCCCAAACCAACAGAACACTGTTACCAACAACGGCCTTCAATTACAAAGTCCGAGATTTAACAAGAGAAGCAAAAATCTTGGTGCCGAAAGTGTAATCTACGGTGAACCTAGTCGTGTCTCGGTGTTTGACCGACTAGGAACAACTGGTGCTCGTGACTCACCATTGGATATTCCGCGGCTCCGGTGGCGTCGACCTTCAGAGGTTTGTTGAGGACATTTTTAGCTCGGGCGGAATACTGCTGTTTAGAAAACCAAAAAACAAGGCCAAGGCCCGTCAGTTCTGATTAAATGGTTCTTTTTTGATACAATTTATTCAGAGAGAATTTCCTATGGACAGGAGCAGAAGCAGAAGCAGAAGCAGAAGCAGGAGTAAAAGTAGGAGCAGGAGCAAAACCAGGAGCAGGAGTAGGAGCAGAACTCCGTCCAAATCCTATGAAGAAGGTGCTGAAGTGAGTAGCCGTGGAGGAGATAAATCGCCTGCGGATTCTGCGCGCGCAGAACGACACCGTAGTCCGAGCGTGAGTCAAGCATCGAGTAGATATCAACAAGCTGAAGAGACACGTCCTAACCAGTTCGAAGGACAATTTAGGGGAACTTCTGACGAACCTTTGTCTCATAATGATGATAAGTTTCAGAATTCCAATAGAGATCGAACCAAGCTGGATGTAGATGATGTTAAACAGGAGAACTTTACAAAGAGATCTCGCAGCCGCTCGCCTGTCAATTCAGCTAATTATGAAGATGATCAGAGACTTAAAACCTGGGATAAAGAAAGTGAGAAAAATGAGGCTAAAGAGAATGACAATACTGATAAAGTTGGAAGAAATATTACTAGAAGTCAGGATCCTACGACTCAATCTATCAATGGAGAGAATGATAGCGCTGGCAGTAAACGCATACAAGAGGAGAACAATAATGATGAGTTCGTTGGCAGTCAAAAAGATAGGACAACAGACAACAACTCCGAAGAATTGAGACGTAGAAGAGATAGCGAACGATCATCTGCGAGTGTTGGCAATCGTGACAATTCTAGACATCCACCAAAGTATCAGGATCGAGCAAATGATGACCGAACAAACAATCTGCCTAGCTTTAGTAATGACAGAAGTCCAAATGGACCTCGCGATAAAAGTGAAGAAAGATCTCCAGGCTATAGAAATAACAGTAAGAATGACAGCAAATATCACAGCACAATAGATGTGCGAGGGCGTGAGGAAAGAGCTGACCAGGAAAGGAACATGGAAGGAAACCGAGACCGAGACAGGAGTCAGGAAATAAACATGGATAGGAAACTGGATAGAGACACAGAGAGAGGTAGGGAACGAAGCCTTGAGATAAACGACCCACGAGGCCAAAAACGTTTGTCTAATACTCCAGAAGATTCTATTTCTTACCCATGGCGAAAGTGTTTTTCTGAGCGACATCGAAAACCCTATTACTACAACGAAATTACGCACGAAAGCCGATGGAATATACCACTGGAAGACATGACTCGAACACATTCTCGCTCATTGTCCAAATCTGAAAACCATTCCGTTCCTTCGTCGATCCAGGATTATTCTGGCCGTAGCATTGGTCGTAGACTAACAGAAGACGACATAGGCACAGGGGTCAAGAAACGTCATCGTCCTGATGAAATTGACATGATCGAACCAACATCCTCGCAAAGACGGCGTGAGCCGATAAATCGTCGTCGGAGTGGACTTGAGGATGACGAGTTAATATCAGGTTCAGAAGGGATGAACAAGCGAGTTGGGCAGAATGTTGAACGAGGGAGATTTGAGGGTAGAGACATGGCCAGGTATTTACTATTTACGTTTCTGTATGAATTTGGTCGTCAAACGAAACATACTGCTGATTAAGTTGTGGACGCACGCTCATCGGCTTGGTTATTCATAATAACACCGTAAATAAAAACCAACTACAGACGTCCATCAGCAAGCTTCGATATAGAACGAGATCGTATAGATCGTCTCGATGCAGGTGATTCTGACTTATCAATCAAACGTCCTCGATCTACAACTTACCCCTATCATCCATCCTCCGAGTCATCGGAAACCAATCTGCACTTGCACGGGCCATCTCCTCAACGCCAATCAAATCGGTTTATTTCTGATCGTAGATCAAATTATATGCGTCAGAACGATCCAATTGGTAACCGAAGAGGACGAATGCTTGATGTAACTGGTGATGATAGAGTAGATGGATTAAGGTCGATGCAGGGTCAATACGGAAGTGGTCGAATTGATAATTCATACGGTAGACGCGCGAGCCATTCCATACAGCATGATATGGGTGGAATTCGAAATAGAATGGAATATGATGATCGTGGTGGAAGTTCGGGGTATGCTAGCAGGAGGGATAGTGGTTCTTATTCGAGGAGAGAGCCGTCACCATATGGAAGAAGAGATCCTTCACCATACGGAAGAAGGGAACCATCACCATACGGAAGAAGAGATCCTTCACCCTTTCGAAGGAGAGACCCCTCACCTTATGGCCGACGTGATTTTGCTCCGTACGGCAGAAGAACAAGTGCATCCAGTCAACTGGATTCTCCTATTTACCGTTCTCAAACATCCCTCCGTCCGCGTCCATCAGATCGTGACGACAACTCTATAACCGCTTCATCATCCCGTAAACACCAAGCGGATGTCTCTTCTTATGACTCACGTGCAAAGTTTTCGAGCAGGAATACTCATGATAGACAAAATTTGGCCTCATCTCATAGTTACGATAAGCCCTCAGAAGAGGTTAAAATAAAGGATGTTTCTAACGACGATACCTCACCCGGAGAGAATAATGATGATACACATGGTACTCCTCTGTTGTTACCTAAATCACCTTCCCGACCGCCGTTCTTCAAGCGTAGAGCCAGAGAGACAGTTGCCGATCAGATTGCTCCAGTGGCTTGTTTCTTTACGAAGGGACGTTACTAGGAATCAAAGTTGAAGAACAGTGAGAAGAATTAATGGAATTTTGGGGTTGAAGGACCTATTGTTTATCGAGAAAATTTGGCGATGGTTACGATTTGATAATTCTTGCTATGAAGAATAAATTGTATACTTCGTTCGTTGATATTATTGGCGTAACTAGGATAGCGGGAAATTGGATTTGGGTTCCCCTGCCGAGTGGATATAAATTAGCAAACTATTTTATGAACAATAAATAAATACTTATAAGGGCTAACCCTGGAGCAAGTCTTAAGTTGCCCTATGCGGAACTTGGCGGCAAGAAACTACGGACACTGTATTATCTACAGCTAGCTGGTCCATGATGATTTGATTATCCTTGTTCGTACTGGTCTGTTCTTCGGAACGCTATAGAATCTGGTCAACCCACGGATTTATTTACGATGTCTATGTCACATCAACTCTCTATTGAAAAGACTCTACTCCTTTTCTGACGTGAATTGATCTATGTACTTATCATGCAATCGATCCACACAACACACTTAAATGAAAGATGTTATTAAGCCTCCATTAGAAGGTTGGCTCTCTTTCTGTGCTCATTTTAGTGGATCTTTTTTTAGCATAATTGATTGATGGGCTCATACAATATTCCTGGAGTACCTTTGTATTCATTCGGGTTGACGAGCTCACATCTTCTGATATGAGTGAATGCTATGGAACTCTTTGGTTGACAACTTTGCCTATCCTTCGCTTTGCTATGAGGATAGACAGCTGCTGGAAAAGGGAGACATCATTCTACGTTGTATTTGAACTTGGAGATATTATTCCCACGTTATGACGAGCTCTATCCATCAAGAAGGAAAGCATGCAAAAGTTGAATCTTTATTAGACAGTGAAGATCATGTCAAATAATTTCGACAGCGTTGTTTCTTTCTCTTGAACGCCGAAAATAAAGACAACAAAACCTATAATAAAAATATCAAACCTAAATGTAATTACAGTAGGAGCATATAACAATATAATGAGATAGGAATGAAGGACATGACACCCCCCTCCCCCAATAAGAGAAGAAAAAAATGTACACTTTTGCTCTCTATTTCCCCATCCCATGTTGCAAAAACTCTTTCAGGTATGTTAAAAATATATGTAGTGTCCAGATAAGACTTGCCATCTGTATAGGTATATTAATGCATGGTGATATAATTATGAAGAAGAGATCTATTTGAAGAGAATGAAATAATTGAAAAAGGGCTAAGAACAGCTTTGAATGTGGAAATATAAATACTGAAGTGATAACTTGAAGCTGGTAAGAAGAATAGATTGATTGTTGCAGTTTATGTCAGAGGTGTAGGTGAAGCTATATTTTAACTACAATTGCTCTGTGAGTTACCCAAACCAAAACATGGGTTCAAAATCAACTCAAACAGATGGATTGCCAGAAATAAGAACATTACTTGTTGAACAGGTAAGGAGAAACATGTTAATATATTGATACAGGTAGGATACATCACATGATTTTACCTTGACATCACCATTGTGATTCTTGATAGATGACAATATAAATACT
The DNA here is from genome assembly GCA_910592345.1 of Paraglomus brasilianum. NCBI lineage: Eukaryota > Fungi > Glomeromycota > Glomeromycetes > Paraglomerales > Paraglomeraceae > Paraglomus > Paraglomus brasilianum. The sequence goes on from CAJVPI010000303.1 coordinate 16,129, forward strand.
CCTCTACTGTTAATACTAAAAAGTTGCATCAGCATAATATGAAATGTATATGTTAATATGATGAAGAATTTAAATGTGTGGATGAGTACTTAATTTGTGAATAGCTTTGGTTATAAAAAGATGAACTGATTGATGAAACCAAAAATCATTACTATTTTATGCATGAAATCTTATCAGAGTCAAGTTGGAGGGTTATAGAAATATAATATTGCTTTAGTGGAATAACATGACTATGTTATTTAGTATTAGGTTATTCCCACTCATATGACGACGGTGTACTATATAATATGAAAGCATTTTATTCATAATATAATTTACGTAGATAAATATAGGTTTAAAGCTACTTACTATATGTAATTAACCTTGGCAAAATTCCACAATGCCGAGTCAATTATAGGTGTACAAACTGGTTAAGATGCGGTTTTTCCAGGATTGTAATATCTCTCAACGGATTAAGATCCTCCAATGAAAACGCTTTTAAACTAAAAGGAATAAAAATAGATAGTAAATTGGACAAATATTGCTATAATAAGTTGCGTAAGTTCTCTCTTGTCCTTACAATTTAGGTAAAGTTCCTGTATTAATTTTTTAATATTCTTTAATATTAAGTGTTCTGAATCACATCTATTGAAATCCATATTGTTGATGGCATTATCCCAGCCCTGCGCAGTGAAATCTTCATTGAAAAACAACGTAAGATATTCGTGGATATCATCAGTAATATAGTTGTCAATGTCATCAAAAACTTCATGCAAAATGGTTTTTTGAAGTTCCAAATCCAGAAATAATGAAAATTTCGATTTGGACGTAGATCCATTATAGATGTCTTAGGGAATTTACTTAAAAAGATTTTTGTAACTTCCTTTATGACGATGAAACTTGAATCGAGTCTTCAAGGATATCCTTAACACACATCGTCTATAGAAAATGGAAAAATCATTATTTTTCCTAAAATACCAACAGAAAATATTACCAGAGACGAATTTTACTAACACTACTTTCATCGGCAACTACAACTCCGCCTTCTTGTTCATTATTAACAGCAGTCTGTGTTTTTGTACTGGAATCTTGATTTTCAGAGCCCCTGATGTCATGATCGTTATTCAAAGACTGGATGTGTTCGGGCAAATTAGTCCGAATCCGTTATATCACTGTTTAATATAAAAGTCCGCTATAGTACTTAGTAAAAATTTCGTTCCAGCAAAAAAGTCCGTATGAGGCAAAATCCGTTATATCGACGGTCCGTTATATCGACTTTCACTGTGTACATATTAATATTAGATATACAGATCTCGCAAACCCGATAAACCGATAGAAAAAGGACTGTAGTTCAACAATGCGTAGCAAGTCATCGACCAGAGTCAGTTTTTGTTTCAGCTATTCCTATCGCCACAGCTCCATCTTTATGCAAGTTTGTTAATAAAGTCAGGACACTACGGTGTGTAACCTCAAGACAAAGTGAGTATTTTGAGGAAGAACATATTGCCCTGGAAAATTGATAACTGCACAATACATAAAATTTAGTTATAAACATTCCCTGAGACAAACATTGAAATGCCGAGTTGCTGAGGAAATCAATGTGGTCTGGCTCTGAATTGTTGATTCTGCCTCTTTGAATTACCACGCGGGGAGGAACCATCTATAATTGAGGAAGGAGAATTCATAGACACGTTGATAAAATACACGTGATTTACTTATCAGGTGACTTTAACTTCATAACATAAAAAAAATTTACAACCCCGTTACTTTCTTAGTCGAATACTATGCAAGCTATCAATCCACTACGGACAAGCTTAACTCGCTCGTGGCCCTCTGTGCGGACTTTCACTACCACACCCGTCAGAGGCCAAGCGGTCACGGCATATCCACAAACACAGAAAAAACCGATCGGTGGGTTTCGAGGAGGGTGAGTTTGTTCTCTCTGTGGGCTAACGAGACAGAAAACGTTAGACTTGACCCTATTGGATTTTGTGGGTGATCAGTCTTATAGGATTTCTCCTGGGCTTGACTGTCGCAGGAGGAACAGGATATTATTATCTGTTTGACGATTACCATGCAGCATCAAACTTATTACTTAGTGTAGTTGAAGAATTACAAAAATCGACTAATAAGGTAATTGCAGCCAGTTACTGTTAATAATGTCTTGGATTTCGATTAAAGTTTATATCTTACTTTTAGGTACGAGATTATACAAGTAAGATCGAACGTATCGATGCGGAATTAAAAGCTTTGCAGGAGAAGAGTGTGACAAGAGAACAATTATTGGACTTGAGAACCGATGTTAAGAAGTTATATGTACGTCTACAACCTGATTATTGGACATTCGATTATTTCCAGTCAACAATATGGCCTATTAATAGGTCTTTTTTTTTTATTAAAAAAATCGCTTATTTTGACACTCTTATAATATTGAAGGACGCTCTCAATATACAACAGCTTGAGCTAAAGAATCGTGTCTGGACCTTGGGTAAGCGTGTCATATGAATGAATTTTATTATCCGTGATGCTTTCTCTAAGCTATCGTTAAACTTGCAGAACAAGATCTCAGTAGAATTGAGAATTTTGGAGGTCAGCGTTAGAGAACGACAAATGTGTCGTCGAAGTATATACAGTATTCTTCTCGTTAATGAAAAGATTTGCTGCGCAACCGTTTCATTACGTTAATGGGAGATATCTCCATCGGAGTGGAGATTGTGGTTGCACTTTATCGGAGGTAATACTTTTGACGTAATTACGAGATCAAAGTAAAACGTGAATGAGGACCTTTTCGTATATGTGAAGCCGCGAATGTCTGTCATATGACAAAGGCAAACAGATTATCAAGAGATTTCTTATTGATAGTTAATATAAAATTGTAAATGAAATAGTTTTAGTCAGCGCTAAACATTCATACAGTTGTGCTTGTTATCCTGCATTTTAATTTATGCGTAAACTCCTGGAAGAAAATATTGCTGGTCACGCGACTCTATACGTGTATGCCATAATCTGCCATGCTGTCTCTCTTCATCCAATTTTCCAAAATTCCCGCAGTAGACTGAAAACACCACCGCTTTCGTGCTGTTTATTATACCGATCATATCTCAGTAGTAACTTGAATATTTATTAATCCTTATTAACTTATTACAAACATAATTAATCTAGCATTACAAAAACCGCGACGAAAAATCACAATAGAACGTAATTAAATCATGCTTAGTCAATAGTCGCACCCCACCTTATTAGTCTCCTTCTTTCGCTTCATTCACTACCACTTCCCCATCTTTCTTTTCAATATCATCATCTTTCATTCGATGCCAAACATAATCCTGTGCAACACACGTCACTGCCAACCGAATAGCTTCGATCATCTTCTCCTCAACCCACTCATTATCTGCATACGGAATCTCCAACCATGATATAGGAAGTGATTGAGAGAATGTATAGAAATTAAGATGATGAGTAGGATCGTTTAGTACGACTGTGTAATAGAGATACTTATTCTCATTTTCGCCATCCAACGAAGGAATGGGTGAGGCTTTGGTTGGTTGAATGGCCATAAAGACTGGACATGTAGTGACAGGAGGAGCATCGGGTGATAGGGGGGACAATGGTGGGTGATCCGGGGGAAAGAAGGTCGAGGTTGGATGTGGAATAAAATGATGTTTGATTGTTTGTTCAATGTTTGCCTGATGAAGGAGATAGATAGCGGGTAAGTGAAAGTACTGAAGGAACTGAAGGACAGAAAGGAAATGAGCTACGCTAACAGTTGCAGTATCTATAGTTATTGTTGACACAAACGAAAATAGAATTCAAATCTTCAATCTCCTCTCTATTCTCTCCAACACAACATTTGTTCACCTTTGCAATTCCAATCGCTTCAGCAAATCCTTCACAAACATTCAAGTCTTTTCCTCCTTCATCTACAGCATCCCGTTGCTTGACTTCGCTACCTTTTCTAACCAGAATATCGCCACCTTCTACTTGCTCCATGATTCTCATAAACGCATGATAAACTATCGATTCCAATCCGACATAACCAACCATATCGTGCGTAAGCCATACTTCAACCACTTCGTGCTCGGCGATTGGAGGTGCTACAACGTTAACGACTGTTGTGAGTGTTGATAGGCTCAACGTTTTGAGATCGGTGCCTAAAAAAAAACAAAACCGTTTAATGTAAGGGTAGAAATCGATCGATTGCGAGAGGTCAATTGAACGTAAACTCGTCAACAAGACTATCCGATCACCAATTACCGATTTTTTCGATGGCTTCTTTGTTGACATATTCCCTCACACGCTCTTCAAATTTCTTAGTAGTTTCGTTGGCGCGTACGGTTTCAACAGTAGCAAGCGCGCCCTTGACAGAAGAGTCTACAACCGTAGAAGCTGTTTTGTATGCAGTTGTCGCCGTTGCGAGTAAGTTATTCCACGCCCAGCCGGCTCCTATAGTTTCTGTAAGAGAGGCTTGTTTTTGTGGAGGCTGCTGATCTTGTGAGGGCTGTTGCTGTAGTTGTGCTTGTACCGATTTTACTTCCGTTCTATTCCCCTCTATTTTCTTTCCAGTAGCAACAGTCGTCCCTGTCCCAGTACTGTTTGGAGGTGTAGCTGCAGTTGGCTTTGTTTGGGAGAATTGATCAAGGAACTCAAACACGGCTCTCGTGTCTGCTGCCTGGGCACTTCCGCCTGGACCACTCGCATTTGGGGTTGCGTTGGAAGTCGATTGTGAATAATTCTCTATCGTTTTGAGAAACTGATAGACATCTTCTTTTGAGTTTGCATTTGTTGGGGGCTTATTATCGGCCATTAATTGCTGTTGAGCTACTGCCGCAACGAAAACTAAAGTGATCAAGAATTCCCGAGTTACTATCACTATTGTTATTGGTCGAAATCATTTAGAATTTCACACAACTTGAGGTCGTACAAACACCCGGTAATAAAAGAAGACTTCAAGCAACAAGAACAGTAATAATCAAGTTCTTAAATAACTCTTTTTTTATTTTCTAATTAATTAGTCAAAACCCATAATTGTTCATGGTTAGGGTGTATGCACATTGACTAAAAATGGCTGATGTTGACAATAAACATTATAACACATTTAATATAGGATTATGTTTATAAAAAAATATAATATGAACCTAATTTATATCAAATTAATGGATACCAAGTCTTTGCAAGCATATTTAGATAAAGAAAAAAAAAATACTTAGTAAATTTACCAATCTTTAAATTACTTCCTTATTTTTAATCAAGGCCATTTTTTAGTTTCTTTAACAAACTTGACCATTCTGTGACCTTTCTCCTCTTCTAATTTTTTCTTCTAAACTCTTTATCTCATTTAATAATTCTTGTTTCTGCCTTTTACTTCACTCTTCGGATTTTTCTTGAAATTACATTAATATTAAGCGCTAATTAAATAATAATCCTGATATCAAAAAATCGAAGGCAAGTTCAACTCCATACACCGCTGATTATGATACGGGAAAGCGTTTTGCACTTTTACCAGCGGTAGAAAAGCTTACCAGAGATGAACGAAATAAATTTATAATTACAAATATGAGTTTATTAGAATATAGAGAACCATTCCATGTGCAAAGAATTATAAGCATTATTAAATACAAATATCGAAATGTGCTGAAGATGATGATTACCAGGGAACTACGACCGCTTATATATCTCCTATTGCTTCACTAATTTAATTAATTTTCGATAAAATGGAATAATTAATTAAATTTTCGGTCCAAAAATCTCGACGTGCTACGTTTGTCATGAATTCCGCAGCTCTTACTCAAAGCCGATGTATACTAATGCAAAAATTAGCGTTCAACGGATGCCATCGAATTGGTCAGTATTTGGTCGTGCAAAATACTTTTAAACTGTATCTTTTCCAGTGTCATTGTCTGATATTAATGATACAGGTTGGTTACTTGGATTGATTGATCCCAAGTCGTCTTGCGAATACTAACTAATACGTTCCTTCGGTTATTGAACACGTGAGATGGTTCAGGTTCCACAACGTATTTATTTCTTAAACCATTTTCTATGTGTAACTGTATTAGTATGCTAGTTATAATTATGGCATTAAAGGAATTAGTGTAAATTTTCCCGAGATTTGGTATATTCCACTTGCTGCGCAGTAAACTTGTATATTTAGTATCCGTCTTCTGTATCAATTCTCGAAATAATAGTAATCGCGCAATTCTGGTGATTGAATGAGGAGATCTTTTTTTAAACTGTCGGCGGTTGTAGTGGAAAGCGTATTCATTTTTCCGGGTAAACAACGTCAATGCTTTTTAAGAATAATACAAGCATTTGTGTATCAGTCATTTTGTCCTTCTTGACAAATGATATGATTAGCGAAAATTCGAAGTAACCTTTTCGGGTAAAATTAGTCTTTGTGCGGGCCAATTTCTTAAGGCTTTAAGGGAAATGAAAACACCATGTTACACGATTTTGAATAAAATACCTGAAAACAAAAATTCTTGCGCTTGACAATGGGTAGACCTACAAAACGCACTCAAATCTGTCGCGAGCTTGCTAGAAAAAGGAAAAAATCAGATGCCCCTTATAATACAGTAGCGGACGATGTTATTAGTGATGATTGTTATTTTACAGAAGATGCGATTGGAGATGGATTAGATGATGAAGCGGAAGACGCGATTGGAGAAGAGAGTAATGAATTTGAGGTGTATAACTGGTCTTTAAGCTGCTCGTCAAAGTTTTGATCCTATATTGAACGAAGATTTCATTTGTTAAGGAAGAGGAAGAGCTAGTTGTCATGGGACCAAGCGGACAGTTTCGTGAAATATGGCCGGAAATTGATCCAGTATACGATAGCGATACTTCAACCGAAGACGTAAGTGCATGCGATGCCATTGATTCATTTTGCTGGAATTCTTGCATGATCTTTCGGCACTTGTAGGTACAAAATACAGTCGGAAATATACCAATGGAATGGTACGATGACTTCCCCCACATCGGCTACGATGTTAATGGACAAAAGGTTATGAAACCTGCCATAGGGGATGAACTTGATAAGTTCCTGGATAAGTTAGATGATCCCGATTCATGGTAATGATAATAGCGATCGCTTATTACAACCTTATGCTTCAGTAATGTATTGGCGTCTGCCAATATCGACACTAAAATGTCTTTATATTAACCACAGGATGTCCGTTAAGGATGATCTTATGCAGCGAGATGTGAAATTAACAGATGAAGAATTGGAAATAATTCGCAGAATCCAGATGCATGAGATACCAGATAAAGATTACAATCCGTATGAACCCACTGTCGAATGGTTTACAAGTAAACCGATGGTTATGCCATTAACTGCTGCTCCAGAACCCAAACGGCGATTTGTTCCATCTCGTTGGGAAGCGAAAAAGGTAGAATATAACTTTAGATTGTAATTCTACAATTAAATCTCATGAGCTAATTCAATAATTGCCTAAAGATTATGAAAATTGCCCGAGCAATACGCGAAGGCCGCATCCTTCCTCGTAAAACGCAAGCTGAACCACCCCGCTTCTATGATCTTTGGACTGATACCGAACAATCTCGTTCAGATAATCCAATGCATCTGCCTGCTCCCAAAATAAAATTACCAGAACACGACGAAAGCTATAACCCACCTGAAGAATATGTTCCGACTGAGAAGGAAAAGGAAGAATGGGAGAAAAAGGATCCAGAGGATAGAGATAAATCTTATTTACCGAAGAAGTTCGTGTTTTATTTTTACTTGTTTTAAAGTAAATGAAAGTATATTGATAATTGCTGTCTTATTCTGCAGGTACTCGAGTCTTCGAGCAGTTCCTGCATATGATAAATTTTTAAAAGATAGATTCGAGAGGTGTCTTGACCTGTATCTAGCCCCTCGCGTAAGGAAGAATAAGGTAAATTGCTTCATCTTGGAAAATTGTATTGATCTTGCTATCTTTTGTCCCTGGTGATATTCGTATTCCATGTAACATTCTTCACTCATTCCGTCTTATTTTAGCTCAATATCGATCCAGAATCTCTAATTCCTAAGCTTCCTCACCCAAGAGACTTGCAGCCTTTCCCAATCAGTCTCACCCTGTCATACGATGGTCATGCTGATCGTGTTCGCACATTTTCTATCGATCCTACTGGATTATGGATAGTTTCCGGTTCCGATGATCGGACAATACGAATGTGGGAAGTTACTACCGGTCGATGTGTGCAGAAGTGGGACGTTGAGGATATCGTATATTCTATCGCCTGGTGTCCTAATAAGGATATCTGGATATTTGCCGTGACGCTGTAAGTTATTTGGCAGTACATCAGATATTAAACATGAGAGAAAGAAGTATTTCAAAGAACATAATGGATTCCAATGAGGCTCACATGATTTATTTTTGTCTACAGTTCAAATAAGGTTGCTTTTATATCACCGCGTCTTATGTGTAGTGAAGAAGTATCGAATTTTGCAGCGAAATATGCGTCTGCAGGATTTAATATGCAGAAAGCTGGTAATTTACATATTAAAAGCAAATGACGGATGTTGCTGTTAATTTGTTAACTTTACGATCAATTATAAAGACAAGAAGCCTAGTGTTGTTGAATGGGTCAAACCAACAGAGAACCAAAGACAAAATGGATATATAGTTATTATATCACATCTGCACGACCACGTAAGTAACAAGTACAACTGATTATGTGATAGTATGAAGAAATAGTAAACGTAAGTTTATTTTGTAGACTGTGAAACAGGTTACGTGGCATCGCAAGGGCGACTATTTCGCAACTCTCGCACCAGATGGTAATCAAAGGCAACGTAAATGCTTGCGGTTATATCATTGGGTTTTAGGTTTACTCTATTTTTTTCTTTTTTTTCTTTTTTCAGCTGGAACACAGGGTATTTTGATACATCAATTGACGAGGCATCATAGTCAGCAACCATTCCGTAAGATTAAAGGTTTAGTACAGCGAGTGATATTCCATCCGATAAAACCAATTTTCTTTGTGGCCGTGAGTAGACAACGTTTTCATATACCATTCGCGCGATTGAGTACTGGGTTTTCTCACACTCCGTTTGGTTATTATATTCAGACACAGAGATATGTTCGCGTGTATAATCTGACAAAACAGGAACTCTCCAAGACGCTTCTGTCAGGAGTCAAATGGATATCGAGTATAGATGTTCACCCGATGGGGGATAATGTTATTATCGGAAGTTATGACAAGCGATTATGTTGGTTTGATTTGGACCTGTCGGCAAGACCATACCGAACTCTTCAGTAAGCGAAGCGAGATTTAATTATATTGCATATTTGTTCCTGAGAATTAATCTTCATGTGCGTATGTAGATACCATAGAATGGCAACTCGCTGTGTGGCGTTCCATAAGAGGCTTCCACTGCTTGCATCTTGTAGCGATGATGGCACTATTCAGATATTTCATGGAATGGTGTATAACGATTTATTGCAGAACCCATTGATTGTACCAGTGAAGATATTAAAGGGAGGACATAATATTGTTAATAGTTTAGGTAAGTGAACTTGTATTCTGATATTTATGCAATTCGCTGAGTATACATCAAATTATTGAGCTATTGTTATGCTAGGTGTATTGCATTGTGAATTTCATCCTTCGCATCCTTGGATTGTGTCTTCCGGTGCAGATCACAAAATAAACCTATGGACTTGCTAAGTATTTTTTGCGAAAAATGCAAGATTAGTGAGTAATTTAATAAATAGACGACTGTACAATACATCGAGTATCGACAACTTCAACAAAAGTGACATTTGATCTATGCAATGAGTCGTGGCTAAGTAGAAGCATAAGCTTTTTCAAATCGAAATGTTGTTGGATTACTCAAAAAGTTCTGTACGTAGGGAGTCTGCGAAAATTTACTGGCACAATGAGTACCATGATGGATAAGTCGGTTTCGCGCCAACACGGCAGAAGTCTACGACCTTGTTATCATTTATTAAAATTCGACAAGTCAGCGGATCTATATACGCCATGACTAGTCGACAAGGACAGGATTGATTGATAATACAATTTATTGTCTTCAAATAACTGGAAAAAGATGAAATGTTAATTGAAACAATACAATGTTAGAACCGTTGCAGTTGAAGATTATATTAACGTTGAGGAATCTGACGTAATTGACGACTATGCATTTTCGAAAAGAAAGAGACCGAAATATTTACACCAACAGGAGAACTTGAGTACAATGTTCCATAAGACATTACTCTGCTTACCTTTAAGGACAAATTTAATATAATCACTAGGAAACTTTGATATAGAGTTGTCATGACAATAGTGTGCAGAATATATATTTTTTCTTAATTACACGCAAGTATGATATAGCTTGTATCATAAATTGCGAGAATAAAGTTGAGACACAATGTAATCATGCGAAAGAATATTGATATAAAAAAGATCCCAGCCATTCTATTAAAGTTGTAATAAAATACTTTAGAACAACACATTATTTGATGAATATTGCAAGCTATGTACTGAAGATTGTTTCATTGCATGCACTATATATTAATATTAGATGAATCATGTACTGCTAATCTGTTGCCCGTTGAGCAAATAATAATATTAAAATACTATGATCGATAGTGAAAATAATTAAATTTATCGTCTACGATTTTGAACGAGTATAATAATAAGGAATTCCTTAATTAGACGCGTCGGAATTCATCGCCCTTTTATAATTAATACACTTTTCGACCAAGAATTATTATTAGTTGTTGTTCTAATATACTAGTTCTATTCTTGTGCGTCGTTGTTGTACGGAAATGTCTATTACTATTGCCACTTACGGCAGTTAGATTAATATCTAGCTGCAGTTGCAATTCTGTTTTTCCAATAAATCAGTCAGATGCGAAAGCATCCTCATTTCATGAGAAAGTTTGAGAAATCATTATCTATGCTTTTATCGTTACTATTTGAATTGAATTTTGATATTTATTTATATAACAATAGAGACGATAAGTTTTTGTATTGACATAATCACCACTACCCCCAAAACCCTCTATATAATTTCTTATATTTTCTTTTTTATGATCTTTATCACATAAATGGCAGGGGCCCCCGGCTGAAATTTCAGGAGTCGAAGACTTGTCTTTTTGCATCATGTGATGCGATTCCTGCTCGGTGAAACTATCTATTATTTCTTGAATTTTATCATTAGTTAACTCCGAAATAGAATTCGCACTATAATAATATCGAAGTTGAAGGAACCGATACATCTTCTGATGAAGTATTGTTCAAGTTTTGTTCCCGGAACTTCGGTCGGCCTCACTAGCTTTTCGTCTTTACCATATTTGGTAATACAAAATTTTCAGTTACCAAAATAGTCAGGGGCGATGGACTTAGTGAAGGGGTCTTACCCTTCGGAAGGGGTGATACCATATATGGAAAATTAGCCGTTTTAGGACTACTTGTGTAATCAATATATGATACAATCTCGCATTAGTGACATGTGAATAGCTTTAATAGTTATAATATCAACATTAACATCAGATCGCATCTTATCTGCGCCCATCCTAAGTAATGCCTTATTTGACAATAGCTAGTGAGCACCCATCATTCCAAAAATTTCCGATTTCCAAATCTGTTAGGGGCGATGAGCTAGTGAGGCCGACCTTCTTTTCCCTAATTCTCTCCATTATCTCTTTACTAACCGTTTCCTTATATGTTGAATCCAGGAATTCATCTACCTCCTTTTCATCCAATGATTCTTGACATATATCAGAATTTGAAGCATTATCGGATATTATACATCTGGTAGACATCCAAAGCATAATTTTATCTTGATCAAAAATGTACAACACAAAAATGGTTATCGATTACCTCATATATGTATATCTGATCATTCCCCAAGAGAATGGTTTTGTAATGTGACCACTTATCTTACCTTATATATCAGAAGCACTTATTATTATATGAAGTTTCATCTAGCAGATATGTAAATCGGCACCTGGATCCGCCCACCGCGACCCAAAAACCCTCTTTGATAAGTGTCTGGTTATCTAAATCTTATCATCCAAAATCGCACGAAAACCCCTTCATATGATCCAGGTATCGGAATATTAATTTTTTATTTGAATTTTTTCTCTTATTTATTGTAAGAGGCGACAAAAATCCCTTTACCCGGATATATAACTAGATTGTATTATCTTGAACAACAGTTACGCATATTCAATGAGGGCCAAAGAGCGGGTTTTAATTCTTTTTTGTATGGAGTGGTAGGAACCTTCATTTTAGCCTCAAAATTTCGTTTATATTCCAAGAAAGCGACCTCATTCATACTCTCGCGCTCTTTTTTCTTTTTTTCTCTCAAGTTCGAAAAAAAGTGATACTCCAAGGTATAATTAACTAAAATATTCAAGTTAAATTCTAATATTCGGTTACCTAGCCCACGCATCCCGCAACTGATCACTTTTCCTCTCCAATCCCCATGTACGTCTTAATATAACGAACCACATAACGGCAATAATTAACAGAGTAAGAAAAATATATGCTGATAGAGGTGACATCAAAGTACTTGCCATAACAGGGGATTGCTCCTATCCCTCCTATCGGAGGAATCAGAGATTCGGCACTATGTGCCATGTGGAAATTCGATTCAATCAATGAGGACATATTGTGGCTCTGCTATTATTTTCCCGTTGTGCAAGGTATGGAGTCACATTCGGTATTTCTTGGAGTATATTGTTGTTAGTTTTACTAATATCGATTTCGTCACTTACCTTGGGAATAATCTCGGTATCTACTTTTGGAGATGAGGTATAGCCTCGAATTACTGATTCCTCGGGTATAGGAGTTCTTTCATTATCAGTGTTATCCGGTATAATATTATCGATTTTTCCGGCTTGATTTATATTTTTTTATGTATAAATATTGACTGAGATTTCTATCTGCAGAAATATTATTGCTTTGCAATGGGGTTTCACCCCTGCTAGAATTCGATATAAAACTTTGTTCCCTGCTCTGCATATTTTTTTCGTCATTTCCACCAACCACGGGTATTGATATAGCCTCCGATTTCAGATTCTCAAGCTCACTAACCGTTGAAGCTAACTCTTGTTCTAATTCAGCTATTTTGGATTTGAGGGATAAATTCTCAGATTTGCGAAGTACATATCGAGAATTAACTTACATACGACGACTAAACAATATAAAATTTTCGTTCAGCAAGATTTCTGCCGTTGTAACGAGATGTCGTTATATAGTAATAGCAGCGTGACCAAATTTGTAAAAGTATTGTCACGTGACATAACGGAGCAAGCTCTGGTTATAACTAATAACAAACTCTGGTTATAACGAACAGCAACGACGATTTATATATCTATTACCGTGTCAAAAGAAATGACTTTAGCATAGATTGTTCCTTAGTATTAAAATAAGAACTTACAAAATCAAATAATAATAAGGAAGAAACAAATTAATTTAATGAAACAAACTACTCTACACTCACCGGACAAAAGTATCGAATCAGCTCGACAATCAGTAAAACATATGAAAAATTTAAATTTTCGAACATCTGTATTGGCATTATTTACTAAGCAAACAACCAGAATTTTTATATTGTTATGAAGCTAATTGACTGTAGTATTCGAACAAAATACTCATAAATTTAAACAAGTTGTTATAGTGGAGCTATTATCTGCCAAATTATCACATTTATTTAGTCGCATAATAACGGTGAAGTAATTATTGATTACATTTTTTTCTTGACATAGTCAGAGACACAGTGATGCTAGTAGAACTAATATGGAAGTTCACTATATAATTCATATATACTTTCAATCTCCTTGTTCCAATTAATAGTATCTGAAGACTTGTTTAATGAATTTTCTCTTTGCTGGATACGATCAGGTTGACCCATTTCATTATTATACCAAATTTTATAAATTCGGCGAGTTGAAGTATTATATTTATTAGCCATTGTTTTGGCCGCATTTTTAACTGTACCTCGGGATTTTATGATCTCCTCAAGTGCTTCCGGAGATAAATAAGTAGCATCTGCACGATAGTATTTTTACTAATATATTCCATTCTATTACCGAAACTTTTCAAAAGGATTTTAGGCTTTAATATCTATTTTTTATTGTTTAATATGGCTAATGTACATACACTACGAGATATTAGCTCTAATAAAGGTTATCGTCTTGGTAGTATGCGTGAGCAAGAGCTCGAAGAAACTTTACACCGCAGTTTAAAGTCCATATCCGAGCTAAATGATTGTAATGAGGCATTGCAATCTAAATACTTGAAACGAATGAAGGCTTTTAATCGAGAGAAAAAGAGGTGGAATCAGGATTCATTACGAAATAATACTGAGATCCAAAAGTTACGCACCCACGCCTTGCAGGTCATTAATGAGCATAAGCAACTACAAAATGAAAATACTAATCTTATTTCTCATAACGCACAAAAGGATATTTTTATTGCTGAATCCAAAGCTGAGATGTTACAAAATCCAAGAAAATCAAATTACTCAAGTCTATGATCAAGATATTGGAAAGTAAGTTGTCTTCAGCCCAGAAAGGTGTGATTTCGATTCAAAACGACTTATCGAAAAAAGAGGCACAAGGACATTCTCGATATAGTGACCATTTGGATTGGAACCGAGCGTGTCGTTATATCGAGACCCACTTGTATACACTTTGCTTATTTACTAAATCTAACAATAAAAACATTCAAGATCGAAAATAGAATAAAAACTTTATCAACTGCTTGTACATAATGAAACTACTCAATATCAACAATTTTATCCTCAAAATAGTGGGTTGTTTAAATAATTAATCCAATTCGTCTATTTAAGTTTCTCAGGACTCTTACTTCCTCATTTAACCTTACCAAATTGTTAACTTGGTAAGATTGACGCCAGGACTATACAACAAGATTTCATCAATAATTTTACGCCAATAGTCTGCCTTTTTGATTTTCTAAAGCAATAACTTCTGCATAATATTACACGTGATCTTTTATGCTTCGTGTTATAGGAAAGGTAGTTCGGATTCGTTATAAACAGATTTATTAGTAAAAGTTCGTTATAACCAGATTTATTAATTAGAAAAAATCGGGTCTGGCAATTCTGGTTCGTTATATCCAAAGTTCGGTATAAGCAGCGCCAACTGTGAAAAAAGGGTTGACTTGTATTACTATTACTATATTATGAAAAAGAATTTTTTACTAATTCCATCCAGAGAATTGATTTATTTTTATTTAGTATTGGATGTGGCAGGTAAGGAAGGCTGTGCAAATGTTTGATACAATTATATGATACATAGAACCATCAGTTTAAATGACTAGTCACTCAACATAAAGGCATAAGTATCAATACTAATAATAAACTTGGTATTAATACACACTATTGCCGCCATTCCTTGTCAATCATGATCTATTGCTATTACATTTCTATCCACAGCAATCAGTACTTTAACATTGGTCAAATTTCCGATACTCATACTTATTTCTCTAACTTTCTTAGTATTAATATCCAATTCAAGTAATTGATCCTTGGCCCAAATTCCTCCTCTACAGAACACATAAACTTTAGTGTCAATAACAGTAGCACTCTTTGTATGAGACCAATTAATCTTTCTTTCTTCACTTCCTTCATCAAAGAACTGTGTATAATGACCCGTCTCAACATCTACTTCCCACAAACCATAACAAAAAGCATACAATTTTCCCTCAACTTCAACTAATGCATGACAATTACTCCAGTTGTCACTTCCTCCTCCTAGTTTAGTGACTTCATTAGCCACAGTATCAATACACCAGAGGTTATTAGCTGACGTGGTGGCAAAGATTTTCATCCCGACTGATGTAGCAGCATTGACTTTTGTCCAAACGTCAGTAAATCCACCAAGAAAATCGGTACATTGACCAGTGCTAGGGTCATCAACTAACCATAGCTTATGGCAGAATGCGAATAGAGGATGTCCTTCTACGCTGTTGGGAACAGCCACGAGAGCATTACATGTGCCCCATCCATTCCAACTTACGTTATGAGATTCCATAGCAGCAAGATCGATTTCCCAGAGATTGTTAAAAGATGTGGTAACGTAAGCTTTCCGGGTCGAAGGAATTATAGCGGCTGCCGTAGCACTAGTCCAATCACCTAAATCAAGCGGTATGGTTGCTCCGGATAATGGATTTATAACATACACGTATCTTCCGATAGCGAGAAGGTAGGCGTCTGGCAACATTATATGGCGACAGTACGAACTTCAGGCAGAATACGAGTTCTTTTGATGATATGAAATAGGATAGAATTGCGGCTCACTAGAGAGAGCGTTTGTTAATAATGCGGCGAAGTGGTTGGTAACTCTATAGGAGATGAGTTCTGTCCAATGGCCCATGGACACCTACAATGAGAGTTGCGCTAACCATAGTTTCATCTCGTATGAAGGAAATCATGTACAATTTAGGGTGGCACCCCAACTTTACTGCGCCAAAAGTTGCGTAATAGTAATCACACTAAGCACTTCTACCGCACAAATCTAGTTTCCGCATATAGAAGGTGAATTGGTCAAAGAACATGCGCATCATCGTTATCAATTCCAATAAATGTAGTTCTTGATAATAGTAATCTAATTGCTAATCGAGAGTCTTTTTGTTAGTGTGAATAGTGTTATACTTCACTGCACTAATTTCAGATGCTCATATGCGGCACTAGTGAATAGGAAATAAGTAATAACTTAGTTTAGCGTAGGATATCAATTCTAGTCTAAAAGCCGAGCGGCACTAACTAGTCAACGATTTTATCACCCACTCAAATTAAAAGTAATCGTGTGACAGGTTTAGTGACGTCCACTAAAAATCTTATTTTGTGGCGTTACTCAGATCAAGTATGTAATTTATTAACGAGAGATGAGTTTGAAGGTTAAACTATCATTCAGGTAAAATATGAAAGGGTTATATATATTTAAATTTTCAGCTTAATCATATTTATCTAAATTGTGCAGTGGAGGAATGGAATTACTATTTAATAATAATAAATCAGCCGAAGTTAAAATACCAGCTTCCATTAACCCACCCAATCCAACAAATATGCAGGACTTGGTAATTTATAGTGCAATGTTCTATTTGCTTTGCTATCAATAGACGCTGAATTTCATTGCATACCTTAGATTTTTTGGATACGAGATAATCTACTCAAAGAACGGCCAGGATTATTCATAAGTGAAAACACAGTGTATGTAAATTCCTCATATAAAGGGAACACCCGTTTAATGGTTGCTCACCTGTTGTACATTACGTCCTGATTCACTCTTACACCATTACTTATCAGACGACCAGGTATTTTGGTATTAATCAATGAGACAGACTGGGAATTGGAAGGTGAACTAGATTATGAGATCAAAGATGGCGATGATATCGTGTTTATTTCTACTTTGCATGGGGGCTAGATAGCACATTGACAATACAAATATACGCATTAGGCACAAGAGCGTTCTCTGTTCATTCAATGCTCATCTTTATACCCACAATCTATCGAGCAAAGTTAGTATTGAGATAGTCAACAAATAATTCAGCCACTCGATTCATGTCAAGTATCGTATGCAGCTTGTTAATGTTTGTAAACTGTCGTCTGAGACGCCGCAGCTCGGAGAGTGTCACCATTCGGGACGGAAGACTGACGTATCTTATAATAGTTAAGAATGATAATTTTCGATATAGTTATCAATAGTGACTATGCTTCACACACTCGAATGCAAGGTAAAATGATGACTGGTGCGAGGAGAAAGGATATCTGTTGATTTACTCCTGCAATTTTCACATTGCCACCGCCAATATTATGTTTCTGTGCTTCCAATACTGCATCGACTATCTCTTGTGTCGTCTTCTCTAGCTCGTACAAGTAACTGGTTTCACTCGCTGGTTTCTACGTGAATGTACGCGATGTATTATCAAGTCAATAGTCCTTAAGAACATACCGACTTATGATACGTACCACTACAGTTGATTGATTGGGTGGCTTTGGCAATCGTACGATTACAGCATCCCAGATAGCGTCACATGAAACACTCGTGTCATCAGAGAGAACAGTGAAAAGTGGCGAATCCCATCGATTACGATCGTCTGGTTCTTCAAATCGACTGACTAGTTCGTTAAAACTTGTCAACACCATTAATTATGTTAATCAAAGTCGGGAATGTTGGATATCTGAAAACTGTAAAACACTCGCTCGCCTAATCAATGGCCCTTATTCCGCGTGATTGGACCTTACATGCACATCGATTGCATAGCTGATACATACACTGTTGAGCCATATCCTTCCGCTCCTCTCTTTGTATTCCATTCTCTTGCTGTATCTATCGATACTCCACAATATACCTACAAAAGCATCATTCCCAATTGTGCTTGATTACATCCATTGTATGAGAACGATAAGGTCATTGACTAATTCTCCGATTTTCATCCGTCATTTCTCATCCAACTTTCTATAGTGCTATTTACCACACAATGAGGCGTTCCAACAGCACGTGCAACACAATAAAGTTGATATCTGAATCCTTTGATATAGTTCATTCCATCTGCTATTATTAAATCATCTTTCGACAAGAGACGCTCAACCGCAGATAACATCGCTCCTCGAGAATGTTTCTCGTCCACCCTTGTATCTATTCAGCAAGTAATGGTTATATTTACTAGCCACACTTTAGACCTTGTGAATTATATTACTGACATACCTTGATAACTGTCTTTCGATATTCCCAGACTTTCATCATTAATCAAATGAACCCGATTGGTCCGTCTCTCTCTGTTAAATCGGTCATTGAAGTAGTTTAGTATTTCTTTCGCGCGTGTCGTTTTACCACTGGAAGGTAAACCGGAGATAACGATTAGAGGCATTATGGATGGGGATATATATAGCGCCACAGGCAATGTTCAAGGGTCAAATTCCTTATTTTATCGATGATTGGGTGAGCGCTTGAGCCACAAAAATTATAGCAATACGGTGGCAACTAACATTTGCTCCGCGTTCGATCTCAATCAAACTGGGCTCTGTTAGTCTATCGACAATAAACGAGCTTTGTATTGAATAAGCCATAATAGCTGAGCTGCGGCTCGCAGCGCGCTGGTCATTTCTGCGAACGGGGCTGCAAAAATGTAGTATATAATGACTATGTTTGATGGCAAGGTTTGTGTATAGAGCAAGATATGATACTGACTGATTGAAGCATGATTGATGCTGTAGTGTAGATTTAATTGAGCGCTCTAGTAAGAATTGGGAAAGATTGAAGAGTATAATTCCAATAAGATAATGATCTAACTTGAACGTTATGTTAGAAACAAAATCGTTACCAAAAATCGGAGACAAACCATAGATTACTTCAACAGAGTGGGGAATTCACACAATGTACGAAATTGACAAAAAACTTAAAAAGTGTACGATAAACTTCAACCGTAAATTCTCTACGTTAAAATTGCTAGGAAATAATAGTCATGGGACTTACCCAACTTGTAGTTGATAATTAGTAGAAAGCAAGTTGCACATTCTCACTGTGACCTTCATGATGGTAACATAGTTTGGATATAGTAATGGTACTTTTATACAGGATAAGTAAATCTTTCATTTATTGTTAAGCTATCATGATTGCTTTGTCTTTCTTATAAATAAGGTATTCTTTGTTGAGCCACTTTCTTGTAGTCATGAAGTTTAGCAGCAAGGAGGCGGCAAACTTTTGTAAATTTGTCATTCATTGGCCAATTATAAGCAACAATCTCCCAAAACCGACAATGCTTTTTACTATTTTATATCAATATCAGTTTTACGCGGAAATCCGATATCTTGGAAAACCGATAGAAACAGCAGCATCGGTTTTCGAGGCTTGACTGTATATTAATATGAAACTAATTCACCGTGGAACCAAAAAATTACAGCACAATCATAAATCAGAGTATTTTAAACAAAAATTGGTAGAATAACTCAAATAGACGTCAAAACAAATACAGTCCCCGGATGGATTGAATCGATCAAAAATAGTCAACTATAATCAATCAATTGGCGTAGCTATGTTACATAACTAAGGCT
>CAJVPI010000304.1:0-36091 GCA_910592345.1 Paraglomus brasilianum
CAGTAGGGGAAGTAGCCAAATTTAGTAACTCGAAGCGCTACCATATCTGGTAGGGGAGGTAACTGATGAGAACGCACGCAATATATTAACGAACTGACATGAAGATGAAGGCTAAACTTGTGGAGCATATTGCCTAATTTGGAGGTCATCCATAGCATAGGATCAATACATTGTGATCTCCATGGTGGAAATGTACTTTTGGATAAAAATCCTACTTCAACATCTTCGAATCCTAGTTTCACTTCATACATATGCGATCTCGGTCTCTCTCAATCAGTACATTCATGCGAGTCAAACGCCTCAACCATTCGAAGAGTGTTACCCTATATTGCACCAGAAATTTTTCATACTCGCAAATATACTCCAAAATCAGATATATGCTTTTGGCATTCTCATGCATCAAATTGGCAGTGGCGAGCTACCATTTTGAGACCGAGCAATTTGATTGAAATATATTTGTTGTGATGCTGAACCAAATAATCGCCCGAATGCTGTGGAAGTTAAAGAGTACGTTCAGAGACTTATTCCTAAGCTGTATCATGAAGAGGCTGCTGTCTGGGATACCATTTATAAAAAAGAGAACACAAAGCCTATATCACACGTTGAGAAAGAGACCAAATATTCGATAGAATAGTGTCTGCTGAATGCCAACACCAAGAAATAGTTGTGATATTACGGGTATTGTCGCAATGCATACTGTTTAATTATTTATCATTATAGTAATAGTAACCTTGTCTTGTTTATTTAGATTCTAAACAAATTGAACTTGTGATACTAATACCGGATGAATTTATGTTAAATGATGTGATGTGAGTGGATACTGATTGTATATGCCGGACAATTGAGCAGCGGCTCTTCTAATAGTATTCAATCATAGATATGAAAAATTGACGTTGAGTTTGATATATACATATTAATAGTCATATACGCATTTACTCTTTATATTCTATACAATGAAGTAAGCATAATGCCACAATTACAATGTATTTATGTGCTAATAATAAGGCACAACGCAATCGTCAGGTGATGCATCGAAGATTAATAAAAATATTCGCCGTAATAATTACAGTCATTTATATTTATACTAATACGATCTAAATTTATCGTGCACTAGAAAATTATGCTTCTATCAATGACGCGTCCTTAATGTACAGTTTTATCACGTGTGGGATTACCAGCCTTCTTAGATAGTTATATCCAAATTAGCCTTGTATTTATTATTATGCCCAAACCTAGATGCAGGCTTGATATTGACATAACTCACATGTATAGTTCTACACGCGACAATCACAGCTTCAAAGGGAAAAGAAAGATGTATGTCGGGCCATAATTGGACATTCTTTGTCTTTTAATTTATCTACGCATTTTCTACATTAGGCAGTTAATCAATGCTTAAATGCATTCCAGTATTTATAATGATGGTTTGTTTTCACTTTAACGTATAATCTTTTTGACATTGTTGCTTGTTAACTTGCTCGAAGCAACCAAGGTACGAGTAGCAGATTGGTGTTTACAGCACATTTGGAAGTTAGCAATGAGATTCGCCCCTGCTTTTGGCCATAAACCATAATTCTCTCAATTTATCCATCTCGACAATTGTTTTGATTGTTTAACATTAAACATCGTGGTCCTGTCTCCATGCATTCCACGCAAACTAGTAATAAAAGTCTACAATAAATATATTTATCGCTCAACATAGTACCATATGGGTTTGGACTTGGCCTAAACTCTTAAATAGCAATTTCGAGTTATTAAACATTGTCTCCTGTCCTTTGTAAACTATACTCGCCGCATAATGACCGAAGCTAAATATGTTATAGCTGGCTGGGATTGGGATGCTGAAGGAAACGATGAGTTGGTATATGTCTATGTAGCATGGGTGAATGTATGTCAATAGGAAGCCAATGCCTAACCATGGTCTTGTTCTTGACACAGGCTCTCAAAGCCGGTGACGTAATAAAACTAATTAGCAAACATAACGATAACTGGTAAAGTGCGAATACGAGCATGTTTTAGCAATTTAATCATTAATTAACTGTTTTATTATCACTATCTGGTATTAATAGGTGGGAAGGTATTGTTTACACAAATATTAGTAGTAATTTGCCTTTGCTTGAGTATTCTCATTGATCTGTGATCCATTTCTATCAGGCGAGCTTGATAGTCGTCGCGGATTGTTTCCTGCAAGCTATGTTCGGGTTTTGGAAAATGTGCTAGAAGAGAATAGCACACAGGAATTAGCAGACACCCAAACTGGCAGTCTGGCTCATGTGTACGGTAATGCAATTGAAAGAGAAGTTCAACAGATGTACTCCGAGGAAGTGAGTAAGGATCAGGACGTCAGGATAAACGAATATAGTAATGAGGATGGAACAAACTATCATCTGCAAAATCAAGCCGTTGAAGAGAGTGTTCAGTATATTTCGGAGCTGAGATACGAGACTCTCTATTATGAGCAAGAAAATTTCATTGAGCAACAACAAGAACCTATCAATGTCCCATCGTATAATAAACATGCTGATCAGGAATCAAATGTCGACCACATAAAACGCTCGAACAGGCATCGACCAACGGGCAGTGAAGGACATCAACTATCAGTTGAGCACGTTGAAATACAACACAATGAATCCCAATCAACACAAGAAATCACTGAAGATGTCACGGCTGAACCAATACATCATGCACCATATGACCGAGAAATCCATAACGACAGCAACAACGATGCTGAATCTGTTAAAGAAGATTCATCAGAAGAAGAGCAAGCTGATCACAAACATTATCCCCGACTGCTTTACGCTGGAGAACAACCATCTCAGGAGGAATTGTTGCTGCAGAATACCATTGACGACCAAGGCGAACAAAGTATGCACGATCAGTATTTGGATGAGCAATTGTCAGAAGATGAGACGTTCCCCGAAGACCTATTAAGAGAACAAATATTTGAAAGGGAGTTCGAAGGAAACGTCTGGGATATCATGGAACATTATCGTAATAGGGAAGGTACGTATGGAATGGGGCCTGCATAATATTCAGCATTGTTACTTTATCTGATGTTATGCTCTTATCTATTAGGTTTGTCGGACAATTATACGGATAATGTTTCCCCGCAAGTGGTAAGCAAACACCTTGGGTATATCAAATGAGTGACATAAATTCGATTGCGTTTTCTTCTCATTAATGTTACATTTATTATAAGGATGCCGATGAAGTTCATACAGCCGATGATGAAGGCTACCATCTACTTCCAAGCGATGATGAGGGACGTTACAGCGAACTACATTCATCATTAAACGTTGAAGATTATGAGAATACTCTACGTGCTGCATCATTAGAACAAGACGATTCAATCAACAAGGGAGTGGGAGATCTGAAGCTAGAAGACGATTATGAAGACAATCCATTTGTTTCATCAGACGAAACCTTTGATCAATTATCACAATCAAGAACCACTAATGACTTGGAAGACGATGATATTGATAGTCCTCAACGTAAGATTTCTGATTCCACTATAGATGATGATATTTATAGTGAGGATGGGCAAGCGTCCTTATACAGTTCAACAATGGGAGAGATGGCTTGGGATACTTCGTTACTGAATACGGAACTACATAGAAAAGCCGTCGTCTACGATGATTTCTCATTGGTGGTGACTCAAACGCTTCAAGGCAATCAATCCTTCGAGCGGCAGGTTATAAGCAATGAGCATGAGGAGGGAACGGTCCAACTGCCAAGTC
Source organism: Paraglomus brasilianum (assembly GCA_910592345.1). Classification (NCBI taxonomy): domain Eukaryota; kingdom Fungi; phylum Glomeromycota; class Glomeromycetes; order Paraglomerales; family Paraglomeraceae; genus Paraglomus; species Paraglomus brasilianum. Next base: position 3,735 of record CAJVPI010000304.1, read on the forward strand.
GAGATGGCAGGGAACAAGATGACGACAATGTAATTCTAAATTCTGATGCAACGGTTCCAACTGACGATGTAGCATTGGACAATCAAAGATCGTCAGAATCAGGTGATCAACGTCAACGTCCCCCATCGGTAATACATTCACAACTGCGTCAGCTAGAGTCTGACCGTAACCAACAATTGAATTTACCGAAAGGCTGGTGGTCTAGCGTCGGTTTGTATTTGTTTATTTATTCTCCCATTTAATAACAACATTAAAATATGAATTTGTTAGCAGCGAATACTTTATTTATGGTTAGATTAGGAGTATTAGTATTATCCGAAACTATAGTTTAAATAATAGTATATCTGGATCAGAAATATTCAAATACAAGTACCAATCAAATCTCTACACTCGATAACTACAACTCATTCAGTTGGGTCACTGCCAATTATGTTCAGACGACAGCGGTGCAGTATTCTATTACAACGAATTCACGAATGAGTCACAGTGGGAGATGCCAGTAGAAACAACGGCCATAGCGATAAATAAGACGGAAGAAGAAAGAAACGAAGAAGCTATAAGCAACGTCGTAGAATCTGAATTAATGGAAGGATACGGTTTGTCAGAAAACATTAATGAACCGAATTACCCTACGACCGAGGTTAGTACAGAATTGTAATTTTATGGTGTCAAAAACAATATTTGGATATGAATGAAGAAATTGGTTTACACTATTTTATATAGGAATCTGTTGACCTTAGAAGTTATTCCAGAACTCACTCTGACAATCACCACGAGAGGCCCATTCCACCGGAGAAAGTATATTATGCTACTGGTGAGGATCATCATGCTGGGCTGGGTGGATCCGGCGACCGGACAGAACTAAGTATATTGGTAAAATATCAGAATTCTGCGATTTATCTAAGGTAATGAAACAACGCGCTCATCACACATTGCTCATATATTATGCCAGCAACTCGATCGCATACCAGCCGAATGGATCCATAAGCAAGGCTTTTTATCAATGAAAGCGGAAAGTCCAGAAGGCGATAAGCTGAGCTCATGGAAGCTATATTGGGTTGTGCTTTGTGATGTATATATACTATTCTACAAAAGCTCACCTGAGAGGAACAAAGTACGCCAACTTGCTTACTATAGTACTCGTATATATAGTCGTCAACTAACCGTTGCTAATAATATTGACTACAGAAAACCGAGAAGAAAGCAATGCCAGTGGGGCTATTTGACGTGCATAAAGATAAATTAGAGTTGGCGGGGAGACGACATACCAAGCAGAAACATGTATTTATACTTAATGCTTGTGATGGAGTGAGAATATTTATGCAAGCTCAGACTGATAATGAAGCAAAAGGATGGGTAGATATGATAAATTTCAATCAAGAAATGCGAAGAAAATCTCACGAGGTAAATTTATACATAGTCAGACATGTTAATCATTTTGAGTTTGCTAACAGTGTTGTTTATTTTACAGTCAAATAACGAACCAGGTGAGTGATTAAAGCATAGTGAGTTTGTCTTAACTATCTGCATAAGGCTATATAATATTTTGCTTTGATTTCATAGAAATTGATTCTTTACTGCGAGCATGAGTGAATAAAATTAATGACATGGGTATCAACAGGAAAGTCAAGAAGGGATTACAGTCAAAAGGTGATTATATCTACTGTAGAAAGCTAATCGAAGAAAACATTGTAACTGAGTCCAATCTTTCTGCATAGCGAGTGAATTCAGGAAGACAGAAAAAGAGAATACAAGCCTTGTCAAGAAGAAATCTAAAAAATTCGGTAATATACTATTAATCACTGGATTTTATAGAATGAAATTCACATAATTAACATCCGCGTATAAATAAGGTGCCAGTAATGTCGCATCGAAAAAGAGGAATTGGTTCTTCCAGAATAAGCCACAGTCATCGAACTATAACAAGAGGCCCGTACACAACGGTATGCTGCGCATATATTTAGACCAGATAACAAGGTGTTCAATACAGTCTTGCTTTTACTGCCTAGTTGATATATTTACAAGTTTGAAATTGGGCAGATTTGATTTTTGGTGGACTGCTTGAAAATCCAGATGGTCGAATACCACAAATTGTCGAACAATGCATAAAAGTAGTGGATGAACGCGGTGAGAGGCAGATTCTCATTTATCTATGAAATGAGCTATACATAGACTTGATAATTAATAAAATCTTCTTATAGGTTTGCAAAGTGTTGGCTTATATCGACTATCGGGAAATACAGCCACCATTCAGAAATTGCGAAATCAGGTTAATGATGGTAATTATAATGTCTGCGAGCAACAATAATGAAACCTCAAGACTTTCTTCTTCTAGTCACTTCAACACAAAATTTTGCCAACACGGAAATTTAGGCGAACCAGTAAATCTCTACGATGAACCAGACATAAACGCAATAGCCGGGCTGCTTAAACTTTATTTTCGCGAATTGGCTAATCCTTTGATACCATTCGAATACTATGATATATTTATAGAGGCAGCAAGTGAGTTGCATAACACCTTATGCTTCCCTTTCTGTTGTCAATTGTTCGTTTTGTACTTTTCTATTGACCAATAACTTCCACATATCCTATAGAAATAACTGATTATAATGAGAAAATGTACCGACTACACTCGCTGGTTCATTCTCTCCCTCAAGTCTATTTCGAAACCCTCGAAACTCTCATGAGACACTTGTCACGTGTGACATCTTATAGTGAGGAAAATAAGATGGAACCGCAAAATCTAGCAATTGTATTTGCTCCCAATTTAATCCGACCTTTCGAAGCCGGAATCGAAAGTATTATGGATTCTGGGTTGCAGAGTCAAATCATAGAAACATTGATTGAGCAATGCGAATGGTTCTTTGACGACGATGACGATGACGACGACGACGATGACGACGACGATGGTGATAATGAAGAGCGTGTGGAAATAAGTGAGGAATAGCGTCTGTGCTACCAAAAATTTAAGGGCTAGTCATAGTTTATGGCCAACCTGATAGTGCGAATTTAACTTATTGTCATTTGTAATTATTGCATTAAATTAAAATAAATTCTAAATTGGCCGTCAAATGAATTCGATGCCGTGATTACATAACATTTCGTGTGACAAAAGGTCGAATTTACAAGGGAACCTTTCATTTTAACGTTCACGTCCTTTGTACATATTCTAATGCTCCTTTAATTATAAATTATATTATGCGAAAAGTCTTTGACTGCAGAAATGAGAACATCTTCCGGTAACAATCTGTGTTTAGATCCTATTATTATGATTATGGTTATGGTTATCCCGCATACTCCAAGAACTGTCTTGGGCACTGGAGATCGGGGCATATTTTTTTTTTTCAATCAAAGTGGCTCAGCGACGAATGAAATTGTTCTAGTGGCATGTGTGCAGGTGGGACGGGGCGATGCAAAAATCAATATATATGTTGTGAACAGGAAAATAGTACGTTTTATCTTTGATGCAATATGGAGACAATTGGGAATTTGCAGACTTTATTGTCCAAAAACATTGAAACAATCGGGAAATAACAATGCATGTCGTTCAAAACATACGCCACGGGGACAGAAGTAACAAACATTAACATATCTTCTCACGATTCCCCACGCATAATAATAAAGACATTGAATATGAATCTGGTGGCCTCCGTTTCAACAATATATCTATTGTCATGTAATATTGTTGTCATTTGCTTAGTAGAATTAAAGTTGTGAGGCTTGCACATAACAGAGTCCTTCGTTCATTTCTTAAAAAAACGACGCACGGTTCGTTTAGTATTATTATGTTTGACACGTTGAAGTAATACAAGTAATTTGACCCCCGAAGGGGTTATATGTGCAATTTACGTAATGTCAATTAGGATCAAAGCTGTCAGTCTGGCGTTAACCATCAACCAATCGTATCATTTATTGAACGAATGGACCGATTTCACGCAGTATTAAAAGTAAGCAGCGGGTAAAGTTTTCTATTGGAGGCCCATGGAAAAGACGACAAGCACACATAACTATAATTAGCACACATGGATTGGAAAGCCAAGAACTCGATCCACCATATATATTACGGTATACCTTTGTGGTGTTTTAAAGAAGGTTTCCCGATGATTCTTTCACGCGCACGACCCAGGCATTTACTATTAAGTAAGCAACCCACATAGGACGAATCAGCAATGATGGACATATGTCCAAACTAATAAAGTACAAACAGAATAAATGCCAAAAAAAGAAAAAACTATACAAACACAAATGATATCAACCATTGCCTTATCTGAACATACAACGATATGTTTGTAGAATAACAACGTTCAAAACGGGTCAAATCTGTCGATTAATAAACATGATACATGCAAGTGTCGAGGGAATGATTTATGCACAATGGATATCTCTAATTAATGTTAAGTGACTAAGCCACATGGCCAATAAAAAACCGCATATTACCTGTAAGTAACTCCCTAGTGCCACCTATTGACCAATGACTGCATATAAATGAAACGGAAGTATTATTTCATTGTCACTGGAGAAAACATTACCCGAGTGTCCTGTGGGGTGATTTATGTAACAAGGGATGGGCGACATTCAAAGAAATTTTCGATTGACATACCAATCCCCTTTCGTTAAAGTATGACATATACGATCAAACTTATTTTATTTAAGGCAGGATAAGAAACTAAACTATACGAGGGACAGCCAATATTAACATCTTCAATCAGCCGTTGCTGCTCTTGTCGATATTTGGTTACGAACAATATCAATAGATTACGATATTCATTACGAGATTTTTTTGCAATATTGAACATAAAAATTTATCAAATGGGTTATCCCGATGGGAGAAGAAGGCCTTTTTGCCTTTTTTTGACGTTTCGTGGTTAAAATGCGGGGCTATGCTTAATTACAGAGAACATTTTTTATTGGTGCGCAAGATGGTATTCAGCCTAGCGTCATAGTGTCCGAATAAATTGCACTTTTCTGGCCATTGTCTGTGTGTTGTATTGATTCCTGTGTACATTAACTCGACACATCTTTCATATCGTTGATAGTCAATCATTCACACGTGTGCTTGATGGCCAATTATAGGACCAACATTCTTAATAACTTTATCGAACAAAGGGTAAAATGGGTTAAAGCTAAATGTATTTTGATAAACCAAGACAGCAAATAGTTACAAATATAGTGATCTGATGAGAGACTCACTCAGGTTCTCACATTAGCCAAGTTTTCTTTCATATTGACGTCGGTCAGTCTCCCCTATACGTGCGGTAAGTCACACCAACTTATATTAAGATGGAGTAAACGGCATAGCCTATCGACATCAGAATCGAATCGATTGTTGTGATCTTATTCTCTGGAAAGCCGGATCATTGTTTGGGGTTGCTGTATTAGTATCCAACAGTATATGTTACACATGTACTGAAATAGTTTTCACGTGAGATAGGGATGAACAGCATTTGGGGCACATCCTGCAACACAGCAGGTTCAAACCGCTTCCCCACATTTTTCTTAACGGTTGTTGGTAACACGAGCAAATTGAATTGTCTCATTATAAAAATATTTGTTAATAGGGAAATAAAATCTAGTTCGATACGTTTTCGCTCATAAGTATCAAGGGCGTGTGTAGCGAAAGCTAAATAATAAGGTAGTACAAACTTTTAAATCTTTCTTGCATACATATAGAATGTGTGCTCGATCATTATCATCAATCTACAGCGCTTTCGATATTTATTGTAGGAAAATTTATGACTTAAATCTTAAGGCAAAGTGGGCTTTTTTATAGACGGTATGCGATTACGTTAATCATAATAAAGAAATGGGACAGAGTTGAAAGTTTTTAAACTGACCTACCTAATGATGGATACTGTCATTTGATTTACCAAGGTAATCTTAAATTCGGATTGATGAAAGATGTTACAAAAGATGACCGTTGCTAAGACTGTAAAAGTCAAGGACAAGTGGGAAAAAGCGTGTTTACTTGCATATTAGTTTTATTCAATTGATACAGTAATCTGCAACTGGTAAACTTGAATGGCTGCTGAAGTGCTCTTTATTGGATTTATTGTTATTTTAGTGTCCCATCCTTTAATTGATATTAACGAATACGGGTAGATAATTTATAGAATCCTCAAAGATAGTATGTTTTATATTGTGCTTACGGTAATTTCCCCAACTTCTTGATCAATGCTATAGTAAATTAAACATTCTTTTGAGTGGACTTGCGCAATTAAGTTGTGAGAATTCTTATAAATCATTAATAAAACTTATTTAACTCTTCTAATAATTAAATTTTACTGGTCCATAGATTTGAAGTCCGAAATCTCGTAAGAATTTACAGCACTATATTACCTATCATTGATGTGTAACATTTATGTTATCACTTATAAAAGTATATCCCAAAAAGACGAAAAAGATAAACCAGTTTTAATGTTTCACCGATTGATCGGCGGATTCGGCCAACGTTTCTCCCAGTATTAGTATTAGTATTAGTTAGTTTATGTAAACCATCATAAATCTCATATCTATCCAACACTCTTTAAATAAACCGATGCCTTGTCGTACGACTAATGCGGTTGACTGGACAATTGCATAATATTTTGTTATATATTAATATTGCATATCGTAATATGATTTATTTAATATTCATATAATAATCGATATAATCATTGCAGAAGCAATAAACGCATACCTTCAACAAATTTTTGCAATCCACATACGCGATTTTGCTGATTTAGATATTTAATTGACCAACAAATTGGATTATTGCCATGGAATTTTGTTCCAAGCTGATATGTAGATAAACTGTTATGAATAGAGCGTTATAATATACTCACAGGACATGAAAATTGTGACAACAACCGCCCATATCTCTGCTTCGGATTTAAAGTTTGCATACGGATCTATCGATGAGAATAAAATATTGGGGTGAATACCAATTAGTTGTGGGGGGGGGGGACTTTTATCTGGGAATAAGTCGAATTAGGCATTTAACCCTCAACTTTAATCACCAGGGTCCACTTAACTGAGTGATACGAATGATAACTGAGGAATAAAGCGCTTTCACAAAGCTGCAAGCTAATGCAGCCAACTTGGCAATTATGGTCAGAAACCAGTTTACGTAAGCAAATAGAATGAAAATCAGTGTTATTATATTAAATGATTAGATGATGTATATAGCATTGTTCATTGTAGACTTTATGCTATATTATACTATTATACTATTATATACTATTGTTCACGTGTTCTCCTAAAAGCTTCTTCGACTAATCCAGCTTGCACTCGTATTCTGTTTTAAGTTTGTCAGGCATCACCGATATTCTGTACGATAAATATGTCAAGCAAAACATCTCCATATCGAGATGTGTCTTTTCCAATTAATTTAGTTGCATAAGCAGTCTATGCCAAGTTGTTGGAAACGCCGCATCCGATTTTTTTCATGACTTAAATCTGTGCGAGTATCATGGTTACAATGTCCAGCATTTTGTCAACCATGTTTACAAGCTTCCGAACAAGAGATCTTTGTAAGCTACCAAAGCTCATGACATCACAAGATTCCAACATTTTCATATCTTATGTTTCTAACAAGGATTTCTTTGATAATATTCGCATATCCATATTTATTACGAAGGCTCCCAGCAACACAATTTGTTTGATATGGAGAGCCTTCAACAGTCTGACGAACAATCTTGCAAAGGTTGCTACGTAGTAAAGCTGTTATCCTGACGTTTGACCGACTACCATTAATACGTTAGATACGATAGTCGCGTTAACGCAATATGTTTACCAAATAGTTGTCTCCCGTCTTATTGGGAGAAATACCCTTATATGTAGTATGGATGCGGGGTAAGCTGAGAACGTGATTGTTTGTTATTATGCAGTATGACAGGATGTGCCTGCCTTTATTGGAAATACCTATTAATTTGTTATAGCATGCACAACTACAATATTCATGACGCCTGTCCTACTTCTGAAAACTTTGTTGACGAAAGAATTCGTACATAGACTCGTCTTGGAGTGTTGAACGTTGAACATGGCTTTAAGTTTACGTAGTAAGATATATCTTCATATTGAACTAGCCTCGTACAGGTAAAAAGTTCTGCTATAACTCACTGATTAAAAGTCGAATTACTATTTCAAGTGATTGTCAACTAACAAACGATAATGCTCATCGAGAAAGACAAGTTTGTCGTTCCCCCGTTATGACGAAGAACTAATTATTAATAATTACTATATCATTAATGTCCCATTGCCAGTCGTACGTTAGGTAATATGACATACAGTAAACCTCCCTGTAACAATATGCCATTCATCAAAGTTATCGTATGTAACGGTGATTTACAAATGGCTTGCATGATTTAGCAATTCGAATGTTAATTAATACTATAATTAAATCGTGTAATACCTCGTGCCGTATGTGTAGATCGATCACAACGCCCAAGTAACACAATATCTGAGCATTTAGATTAGGATTGGGGATCGAAAATTGGGGTACACATACCAGTCACTATAGATTGTCGAGTTGGATATTACACCTCATATTTTTATCCCACTCAGATACATCCCTATCCCCAAAATTCTACGGTCCCGATTCCCCATGCCCTATATAATAATAATAATCTATTATGTCCGTGCCCTATCACTGTTACAATCCCCTATGACACAAAATATCTATTTATATTCTGTGCCAGGCTTGTACTACCAATTTAATATGCCACATAAATCAGGCCACATAAATCAGACAAATCAAGCGCAAGTCAGGCCCATAAATCAGGCCACATAAATCAGGCCACATAAATCGGGCCACATAAATCGGGCCACATAAATCAGGCCACATAAATCAGGCCACATAAATCAGGCCACATAAATCAGGCCACATAAATCAGGCCACATAAATCGGCGTTAGAACAAAGAGAGTTTACAACAGAAAGTGATAGCGCTGTCCCTGAGAAAATTGAACAGCAAGAAGAAGAAGACGTAAAAGTAGACCCATAAGACATTTTTGAGAATAAAACTTGGAAGAAAAAGTCACTGAAATTGGAATTCAGTGATAAGTTGTCGCTAGAACCAAAAACTGGCTTAGCGATGCGGATGATTGGCGTTGTAAAAATGTCTAGGACAGTGAGAATGCTGATGTCATAATAAGACCAATTCTAATTAGAATGAAATATTTATGCATAATGTGTTAAATTGTGGCTTGTTGCCTGCGAATAAATTATCTTTTACATTATCAATCTCGTTGCTTCTTTTTGTTCCAGATCATACAATGTTTACCCATCGCTTATCCATTCTATATGCAGAGCTGTGGGGCGCATTGTAAATGAAATGCATGTGATTCAAAACGAAAAAAGATAACATTGTGCTGTATGCGGTTACGTGTACTTGCACAGATGTAATAAACTAATACAAGTTTGTCTAACCGTTTGCTCTCGCAGAAAGCCTGGGTCCAAAGCATTGTATGTTTGGGTGACATTCTCGTATGTGGGCAGTTCCCCCAAAAATCAGCAATTTTCACACGCTCAAATAGATTAGATCCCGCCCGAACTCGTTCTGGCGTAATTCATGGTTCCACATGTATCTATGAACTGCCGTATTGGCAGCAAAATTAACATACATTGCGCGCAATATTAGAATTAAATCTAGTTAATTATTGTGGAAAATCCGGCTGAAGCTGAAACCATGGTTAATCAGATTCTATTCTCTAACCCCATTGATTAGTTTCAGCTTCGGCCGGATTTCAGCATAAGCCGCGACAATTATGTTTATATGATTAAAAGTACTTATACTAGGCAACAAAACCTGATCACGTAATTCAAATTGCTGATGTGACTGAGAAAACACTCAACTAGCTTTACTTGAGTGGCTAATTTTAGTGGCATTTTTAAATTACAAATGTGACTTACCTGTTATATTCAAATTAATTAACGTTAAGTTGACAACAAGTTAATATAGTATTATCGATAACATCTTCAGGACAGCGTTGTATCTCAGTTGGGGACCTGTCTCAGTTCTGGACTGAGACAACTGGATGTCTGGGTTCTGGACTGGGACAACTGAGTTCTGGACTGAGTGACTGGGTTCCGAACTGAGACAGGTCCCCAACTGAGGTACAACATACCACGGCAATACAAGCGGGAAAGTTCCGGTTAAAATCGACGAGGCAGAAACTATCGGCGTTCTCAAAAAGGCCATCTGGGAAGAGAAACAGAACGTTTTCCAAGGTCTCGATGCTGCAGATCTGGAAGGTCCAAATTCGCGCCAGCCCTACACTGGATGGCGTGAAGTTGAGGATCAATTTTACAATACTCCCAACCATATAATAGTGAGGGCTCCAGGTAATCAATTCCTAGCGTATCTAATTTATTTGTTGCTCTGTCATTCCACCAATTCTCTTCTTTTTTTTCCATTGCGTTCATTCTTTGCTCTTGATCTTTATTTCCGACTTCCGATTAATATAAATTTTACCTGCTTCCGTTTTTCTTGCAAGTGAACCGGTCAGTATTGTTGGATAACGAAAACCGGGTTGTGCATGAGCCACAGCTAAACTCACCAAAAATTTATCGGCTAAATTAGTTTATTTTCCAGTCATTTTTAGATTACGCAGGTAAATGTTCACTTTGGTTATGCCCATATGAGGAGACCGTTTATTTCACCTACAGCTGATATGATGTTGGCCAAAATTGTCGGCTAGATATCGCGCTAAGGCTTAAACCAGTATCTACCCAATTATCATACACAAACGCCTTAATGTTATAGTAGGCATTGATTAGCAGATTTAGCGTAAGTAGTTACGATCGCCATTGCTTTGCTTCCCACGCTGTCGCCATGTGAGATATCTGTTGTGTAATTATAAACATCACATGGGACACAGCAAAGCACTTGTAAATGATTTAACGTCCTTACGGTTATTGTATCCGTAAACAAAGATTCTCAGACCACAAGAATTTGGCAATATCGATTAACGATAAGCGCATAATTATTCTTAAACTTGTACGAAAAAGTGATTGGTAATACTAAAGCATTTAAGCAGAAGAACTGCCTTATCTTGTGTTCATCATAGCATTTATCTTATTATGGAAATGATCTCGCAAGGTGTATTGATATTTTCTCACATTTAATACAAGACGTATAAAACAAAACGTACCCTCGAAACCGAGGCGCTAAGTTAAGTTCAAGCTGGTGAGGAGCAGTTATTCGCACCGAATTCCATCCAACAAACAGCTCGACTTTTAGGCGATTTTTACTCGTCACTAATATACTTCTCATTTTTACGGGATAACTATCAATTTAAATTTTAACTAATTTTGGTAAGAATCGGTATGCACAGTGATGACACCTATCTGTTATATCTATATGTGTGGCTTTGCGTGAGACTTTATTTCCAGGCTAGTTATTATAGTCAATAATTTTCCCGACACTTTTATGGTCGTACGGCATATTCTCCAAATCACCGTCGATTATAACTAACACGAATGGACTAGTGTATTATATAAAGTGGTCTGGATCATTGACTATAACTTGGAACAGATTGTTTGTCTTAAATTACTAACATGGGTTTATTATAAAGTAACAAGTGGACACGTCTAGTGGTACTAGCTTTAGTATTAAATCAACTGGGTAATAGGTCTTAAAGCGTGGTCTTGTAATACTGTATGTATGTATCTTCTTACTACGGAGTATCAATGAAAAAGGTCAAATGATAAAGTTCTAAATTATAAAAAAAAAAGGTCAAATGATGATTCGAGTTTATTCAATTACAGCATTTTAGATCACGTTTTTCGTTTTGATGTTGTATTAATATTAACATGCTTAATATACAAAAAAGATAATTTTTTGTTTACTCTAAATGTCCGTGCTTTCATTCCCCACTAGCATATATATAATTTCAGTATTCAATTAAATGATCCCTTTATATTTAGTACTATAAGCAAAAGAAAAGTTTTTAGCTGAGCCGAAGCAAGAGAGACAGGTCCCAAACTCAGACACAACATTACTATTAAGCATGTCTTGTATAACAAACTTTTTTCACTCATGACCTGCCTCCAAAGACATATTACTAGTCTCGATTCTATATTCAAGTAGAACCATTAGATTCGCAGTTCAAACTTAAAATTTTACTATTTTTCCTACTTGTAATTCTAGGCGTTTGTTATGGATTAATTTACAGTTGATGCTGTCTGTCTACAGTGATCTGAGGCTTTTAGTTCACTATAGCCAAAGTTATGTGACATGAACGTACAACGGATAGTAGTGAATTATTACATTTATCGATTCCCAATTACCATTCGATCATTTTATCCTCAAAATGACTTGTTTAAAATTTTGTTAAATGGCTAGTCTGCGTACTTCTCTCGAAATCTTTACTTCTTTGATAACTTTGGCAAATTACCGATAGATAGATATACTGACTATTAAATTCCAACTTTTCTATCGGTTTAGCTTCATTTTTGCTACTCATCTCCCCCGCCCGATTTACCAATTCTGTTACATCCTGATCTTCTCGTTCACCTGAATAATTTACCTGAATGGTTTGTATACGTGTACACTAAATTTGGCTAATGGCCTGATTTCTTTTTGGCCAAGGCATTTTTTCGTTGAATTACGTGTTGACGTGACAGAATTTCGATTGGGCTTAAGAGCAATGAGTTCACAGACGACATTATTGCTATAGACAGATTCATTAATAAAGTTCACTATAAGCAGATTTATTATGTTATAGAAAATTCGGTTCTTGAGAGTTTCGTATGGCCAGGTTCACTATAGTCAGCGTCAACTTATACATAGTAAAATCACTCTCACTTGACTTACAACGAAGTATTTTTCTGGAACCGGTTTGCTGTTAACAAGATAAACAAAGATTTATATGTAAAGTGCTATATAACAAAGTTTTCATAAAACCATGCATTATAAACCCGTTTACTAGGGCGAATTTATTTGTATAACGAAGTTCGTTATACAATTAACTAATCAGAATTATCGATCTTAATCTTTCAATCTACTAAAGCTTCCACATTGTTGTGTCTCCTTTCAGTTTCTTTCAATAAAGACTGTAAGAGCATTTCTATTATAAGCTTGCCCTCTATTAGTGTCGCCGTCAAATAATATCGAAGATGCTGGAATTAACTTCAAAAAAACGTTCTCACACGAAACATCCATGTTAAAAAAACCAACGACAACGGCTTGTTAAATTTTTTTGTTGAGCAGATTGCTCAACAAAATTACGGTTGAGATAAGTATTAACGGCAACTAGATGATAATCTTATTATTTGCAAATACACGTAGTTTAATCGGAAAATTAAAAATAGTAAACCCCCAAAACAAAACAAAACTGACAGAACCTTCTTCATGGAAATTTAAATTTTGAGGCTTTTCAAAGATTTAGAGTAGCCATAATGTCAACAACTTTCTTTCTTTTAATTAAAGAAACTCGCTCTCATGTGTAGGGAACTTAAAAATACAAATTTGTCATTTACATGAAAAAATAGCGAAAGTTCAAGAAACCTTTGCTTATTTTTCCGATAAATGCAAAATTTACTGGCAAAAGCGAAACACAGCAAGGAAATGTGTTGAACAAAACAAGTAGTCATGGCGTTGAAATGTAAGGCACACACATTATTCGTTTGATTGTCAATAATAATGCGTATGTGATAGACAATTAACCAATCAATTTAGTTCTTAAAAGATTATTGTTAAATTCGTAAATTTCATGTACAGTATGTCCTTAATAACAAGTACAAACTATATACTAAAATTAGAGGAGCAAAGGACATTGGACAAAAACAAGTTTGCAGAAAGATGTGGGAAAAGTTGTGAATATCAATATTACAGCATAACACAAAAGCAAATATCTGGTTTATCGTTTAAGACTTGTTGCTATCGAACAATCCAGAACGTAAAATTACATTTCGTTAAAATTTAAGTTTTGCTTACAAAGATGACATATTAATATTAATATATTCATCAAAGTTAACGTACGCCTTTCGCTGAGACAATGACGTCAATACACAAGATTTAAAAGGTTTTTTCCAGTAGGCGTATAATTCGTTAAGATGACGTCTAGTTGTAACTTTAATAGTATTGTGTTACAATCCTCCCAACCCCTGCGTGCAAACAAGTTGGAGATTCGTTTCAAGATTCGATTACACTGCAATCCCTGCAATCCCAATTCTATGAGCGACGTTAGAATGTGCATAATCAACTCGATTGCATGATATGTATCTTTATCAGCGAGCAATCAGCACAATTTGTTTCCTAATGCAATGGTCGTTACAGTATCTTCATCTACACCCTTAAACAAATAAATCGCATATAATATTAACCCTATTCCATAAGTATCGATAAGCTCGACCTGCAAGTCGAACTTTACAAGAAGAACAACGTTTACTCAATGGACGAATGGTATTTGTTTATCTATTGAGGAATCGCGGGTTTAATATGCGGATACAAACAAACACCCGTTTACTACTTTCAGAATTTAAGTTTGAACCTCGGACTAACAATAATCCGGACTTTCACATGGGTATGACCATTCGTTCTTGTTTGGTTGGCGTGCCTTTCATGAAACGACACCGTTCTCCTGGTCTCTAAAGACGGGCAAAATCGCAGTAGTAAAAACAATAAGATTTTGTGTCTATCGGTGCAAAAATGCAGGGTTGCAATAGTACGATATGGAACAATTATGCAGCTATGTTTTCCATCCATCAAATGTAACCGTTGATCCAAATCCCTCAACAAACGACGTATCGAGATCTCATTCCAGCGATTATCGCAAAATTTAATATATCGTTCAGTATTGTCAGGAGGCATGGTTCCCGATAATCATAATATAAACTTTTGCATTTTGTATCCAAATGACGGTTGGGCCTTAGCGTCTGTGGATTGACAGGTCAGAGCACTTTTTAATACAAACAGTGGATATGTTTGTAATACGTACTTTTGGTTTACTTGAAAATTATCAATCTATGATTGCTTTAAGTTTGTGCTCATGTTTGCCCCGAAAACAGTGTGCGCCGCTTTGTGAAAACACGCCAGCGATTGGAATCGATAATCCGAACCAATAGACGTACTCAAGCATATCTTAACAATGGTAACAATTGTCTGATAAACAAAATATCCGTCACGTTTATATTTTGGGGGGCTAAACTATTGGCTGCTGCATAATGCGTCAAATGCGATATTCTTTATCTGCTAGTAGTATTAAATCTATCTTCTTGACAATCAGGATATGTGTTCAAACCGATATGGATAAGATAACAATGTGTAACAGCGTACAAACAATTGACTTTACTATTATTATTATTATTATTAAGTTTCTAAAAGTAACTGCAATCTCAAGTCAATTTGCTGGTTTCTATTCAATGGCTCTATTACTATGGCTGCATGCTTTCAAAAATTTTACAAATGTAACAAAGAAAATTATCAAGTCTCACTCCAACTTGGGTGTTTTTGGTTACAGTTTTTTTCAAATGGGTTAGCAAACTGTTCAATTTTTTTTTAAAAGATCTAGTAGTTAGTTTCAAAATCCACTTTAGAGATATTCAGCTGCAACATCTTGTGTTACCAAGACAAACACTTAAATAATGAACAATTTCTTTTTTGTTACTAGCACATATTTTTTTACTCATCAATTGACTAATGTGTCATAAAAAATTTTTTGAGCACTTGAGTGTCAGAGAACATGGTATATAATTTCTATATACATGACATCTATATCTATATATTTCGTACAAAACGTTGGGGAGTTTTGAACGAATGAAAGAAACTATGAAGCATATTGTATGACTATATATGGTTGATGTTAAATATTGGAGGTATATCTTACATGAAAGTGTGTATGTATGTTTTATCGGCGTAATATTAAAAGGGGGAAAGGAAAATTTTTTGCTTGAAAAAAAATCTTATGGCGAATAAAAAAGGGGGTAATTCCCTTTTGGTTTGCTTAGTTTGATAAATGTGCATGGTGAGGAGATAAATTGCAGGGAGTGTTAGATCGTTGCATGCAAGAAAAGTGGTTAGAATATTAGTGGTTTCCTTTTCCCCCCTCCGGGCCTGGCCTTTCTAATCTAGTCACGAGTTAAAAACGGTATGAGAACAATTACAATTTTGCTAAGGGGATAAAGGAAAAAAAGCGAGGAGTCCGATGAAAGAAAAAAAACGACAGATTAATAAAGAAAATGATGAATAGTGAAGGGGATATAAAAAAAATAGGGGAATGTATACTACGAATTATCCGTGCAGACCAAATGTAGTTTTTCTATGTCACGCATGGTAACTTAATGGCAATCTATTATTGAAGTATAACATCTCACGTTCGCTTCCCATACCCAACGGAGCCTCAGATGTTGGGTAACCATATTTGCAAATGTCGTTTACGTCTTGTTGTGGCTTGAATGAAAAGAATCGTGCATCGACGACTGAGCTTGGATAATGCGATTCGACGTGCACTGGAGGCAATGGAAGTAAGCAATGAATTGCCGGCAATATTGGAGTGCCATAGCAAGTTACTGGCTGAGTAACACGAGGATAACCGATAGGTTTGAAACAGTCTGTGGGAGTTGGCGGACTTTGAGGGGCATTTCTGTAATGTGTAGTGGTGGTAGCACACTTGAGATGTGGTCCCGGTGAACTAGAACGGCGACGTGGTTCGAATGCACTATATTTGATATATTTCGATTAAGTAATTGATTTTTGTCGTCAAAAGATCAGCGTTGATTGGTGATTAGATTGATGGCTGGATGTATTGTCATACACACAACAACAATACACACATCTTTTTCATTGAGGATTTTTACTTTTCATTTAACAATGTAAAAGAAAAAAGCATCCAGAATGACCCAATTTCAACGGTTTTCAATATGAAATAATAAAAAAATTACATACGTATTATATTCTTTCCACGAAGGGTCGTGTGCGCGGGCATGTCGGGTAAGAGTGGTTCGGCGTGTGAAGGTTTTCCCACACCCAGCATATGAGCATTCATATGGCCTCTTGCCAGTGTGTGTCCGTCGGTGACGAGCTAACGACGAACTCTGTATATTGGAGGAATCATAAGAAAAAAACGAAAGTGGGAAAATTATGTGTTAGGAACTCGAGTATTACCTGATTTTCGGTATATAGAAATGTTTCCATATCTGCAATTCATCGCTTGGAACAAGGTTGAACAGGAGATTGGAGGATTGCAAATGATGCTTGATCTTTCTGTTAAATCCATACATATAAAGCTATGTTATCGAAAATCAGAGAGAGAACTTTTTGTACTTACATCGCTGAAGCTCTTGTTACAGTTAGGATGTTCGCAGATATGGGGGCGCTCACCCGTATGGGTTCTATAGTGGACTGTCAATGCGGATCTTTGAATAAACTGTTTACCACAGGCATGCCAGTTACAGCGATAAGGTCGTTCTCCAGTGTGTATTCTGCGATGTCGGGCTAGGTCGCTGCGTCGGGAAAAGGCTTTTCCGCATTTAGACCATTCGCATTCATAAGGCTTGTCGCTATCCAGTACAGTGTCAGAATCGCTTGTAGAGAGTGTAGGGCTGAGGGACTGGTAATCGTCTCCATTATTAAGTATGCTCCGGATAGCCATGCAATCTCGTTTAGACATTTCGTTCGTTAGGTGCAATGAAGGTGATGTGATCGTTACTGAGTGCTTGTGCGAACACTTGGAGTCGTTAAAGATGCTGCACTTTGAGTAAGGATGGGATGTTTCGATGCTTTTATATTTTCTAGATGATAAAAAAATCAATTTATTAGAGGGGTATTTATACAATAATGCACATATATATGCATTGCGTACATTAGCGTATAAATATTTGTACTGTATAATTGAATCGGTTGTTCAATCAACTTCTATTTTGTATGTTACGTACTTTACTACCAGAAATTCACCAGGAGCGTTGAGCTCTTTTTTATTCTTCAGTGATAGTTGGACGTTTAACTGACAACAAAAAGTTTACTAGTAACTATTCAGCTTGTCAGCAATAAGCGAGCGTCTGGCAATGAAGTGGAATTAGAGTTCTCTGGGACGTTTATATAGATGCCATGAAAAATGCCTATTTATATATATATAACGAGATATATAATTGGAATTTGTAATGAGAAATTATGAAAATACAAATATTCGGTATAAAAGCATTTCCTTTTTGTCATTGTTATATATTAACCCACTGTATTACTGGTTATAAATTTTTGATGTATATCCCTATTATATAATAAATATACTATTTTATAATGGGGACTGATGAACGGGACCGAAACATTATCCGTATTGAGTCGATAAGAATTGTTGAATCCCCAAATGAACTACACCCTAATCGCACTCCAATGTCACTCACGCTTATGGCTGATTTTGTCTTTTCTTTCAATCACAAGTCAGTGGCATATCCTATCATACGAGTCACATCTATTTGACGACAATTGTCTTTTTGATCAATTAGTTAGTATTCCAAGTCGGTTTTTGTTTCTTACCCCCCTTAACAGTAGTGCCCCTAAATTGAGGTGGAGTCATACAGCCCTTGTAATACGTAAACGATTATTCGCTTATACGGCATCTATCGCCATCATTATCGCCATCAATGATCATCATTCTCATCATCCCCACCATCATCATTATCATCATCATTATCATCATCATCATCAATATCGACGTTATGATACGTATTGTAAATCAGTCTCGCATAATACATTACAGACATTGGAACCATTCCTTTTCTTTACCTTATAACGATCACTCCCTTTCCTGCACAAAGAGTATCAACTCTGTGATGCGCACGTTATATGATGTAGTGTTACACGCACAAGTTTCATGCGGGGGGGGGGCAGAAACGGCAGCCCAAATGAAGAGGAAGATCGTATTAGAACCAATGTGCTGTTTTATTAAAATTTAAATAAGCGAAGTAGTACATATAAGCATATGGACATTTCATCATAGCCATTAAATGTTGTTAGCTTGATACTTCTAATTTTACTTACAGAGTACCTGGAGTTTGTATATGGATTTCGTAATTAAACATGTATAAACAAATAAATAACTCTAAACAAAAAAAAAAAAAAAACTATAACTTTAACTTTCCATCATAATAGACTGTTTATTTAATCATATACTATTTTGCAATTCATATATAATCTATGCATTGTTTCTTGCTCGTTAATCTTTTAAAAACACTTGAATTGAGACAACATGATGTCCTACATGTCGACGTGAATGTAAAACGGGTTAATAAGAAACCTCCTTCTTTTCTTTACAATATACAAACTTTTTCGGGATGTATTTTTGTTGAAACAAGTAAAAAAAAACGTGGGTGGTGAAAAGTAAACTCCAATTACGATAATGGATAAAAAGCGTATGGCTCTATAAATGAATAATAAATTATGTAATGGCAATATACAGGATTGCATGCAAAATCAAATTATTTTTATCCAATGCATTCTTTCTTGATTTCTAAATGCAGGGTTATGCAATTTATATGCCACGTGATATCAATTCCCACTATTCGTCAATGACATTGAGGGGAATGCATAGCTGTATGTATATGTAATGTATGAACGCATATGTATGCCGGATGTATATGTATGTGTGCGTGTGTGTATGTACATATCGTAAGAAATTACAATGATTATTTGTGAGTAATATGTTGAACAATGATAAATTCTCAGATGGGATGTGGTAAACTCGTTAACAACGAAAGTGTATCACAAAGAACTCATGGTATATGTGTGATGTCATTGTGTGGTGTTATAACGAATCTGGCAGATTATGTAATATTCGAAATATGATGTGCGCACATCCCCCCGTGTCCCATATTACTAGACCAACATCAATAGCGAATTGGGAGTGTTTGACTGTGATGATATGCTGAATTGTCAATTGCTGTTTTTGTATGTAAGCCGAGCAATGATTTTACATAATTTCTCTTATAGTCAAATTGCTATATAAAAAATGTCAAACTACACGACCGATGCGGTTCGTGTCGGACATGGTCTATAAAAGTTAGTTGTTTTTGTAACATTAGACAGAATTCGGCGTAATTAGGCTTATTCAACTAATGCATATATGCATGTTGATACAATCAATAAGTGCAAGTAGATTTCCATTGTTATAATATAATCCATCAAGTCACTATATAAACAGCATTAAATCATAAAGAACCGTTCAATTAACGCGCGTAAAATGCTTCTTCTCTTTGTATCAATCCCATCGGGGTGTCTATTATACTCGTTGTTGGTAAGTAGTAAATAGCCTATTTGATTTATGACACAATGAGGTCAGGAATATCATGTAAATATTTCTGACGAATCGGTCTTTTGACTATAATGTAAGAGCAAATAAAATTATAAGTGCCAAATATAGACATGTGCATCACATACATAATAGTGTTATAGTATACAGAGCATAATTTATCATTTATTTTTTTACCATGTTAATACATGCTCATCTTGTCATTAACCTCTTTCATTTCTATTCTCCGTATTTGTGTTTGTGAGATGCATCACTATTTGTAAATTGCTATAAGATTATCCGGACAACGTGGCATTTATATACATAGCTTAAGTGTACATGCGTGTTGCGTACAATTCAATGAGTAACATGCTATGTGCTCCTTACCAGGGTCGTTTGAGCACTAGTTACAAATTAAGCATATCCGAAGACCTATATACGGATGATACCGATATTGACTTATAAGGGTGGGGAATAATGTCGAATAAGATTAATATGAGATAAAACGACGGATTGTTGTTGCATCTTATTATGAATGATTCTATTTTCGTATCATTGATCAGATGTTATTGTGTGTGTACATCATGATTGATTGAATGATTTCGTCGATTGCCCTCGATTTTACATGTCTCACATAAACTAAAAGAATACCAACTTGCTGGGACATAATTACTCCCCTTTACTAATCGCCAATTTTCATTCGTAGCCCATTTGTCATTCACCTATCACCATTCCTGTTCTTTGTACATCGGCTCAAGATCCGTATAAGCTGATGAAGCACAGCATGTTCTAAGGTAATCGACGCTGGTTGTAATTGGCAAGGACAGGGGGCGTAACCCATGCTGTAACACTTTGAAATTAGATGTGTAACTCTAATTAAGGATGAATAATCCTTTTCGGGCAGACTTTATCGCTACTCGCTAGGGAAAAAAAAGCATGCCAGGAAGTTGGGGATTAACTCTCGTCTGTCCATTGACGCAAACATGTATGTATTATGCGCTATAAATAAATTTTCTCTTCTCAATTCCTAAATTTATTTCTCTCGATGAAACAATTTTTTGAATGGGGTGTGCAGATTCGTCAGGTATGTAAGCCAATGCTTATCCTCACGAAATCAGGAAACTGAGACATAATGCCCAATTTGGTAATGGGGGCTTTTCTTATTGGTCACTAGAATTAACAGTAAAAAGTGGGGGTTGGGGACGTGTGCTAGGGTGAGGGACCAACGGGTTTGCACACTGTGATGAATGGATGATGCATCGTCAAGCTATGTTTTTCCATCCGCACCTAATGTTACTTCTATAAGCTAATCGATTATTAACATTTCATTTCCGTCTGCTTGCTCAACATGACACAAATTATCATCTGAGGCTTAGTCATCGATTTGACATAAGGATATCACGATGCTGGTTTTACCAATTGGATTAACAAACCACCAGAATTTTCCGACCTGGTTACATCCGATCAATCAGGTGATTATCGTCTATTCGATAAATGCGGGTTCGATCTGAATTGAATTCAATGTAGTGCCACGCCGTCAACCACTCGCATTTACCTCACGATTCTTTTTACCTATGAACAAGGGGTAATTACGTCATGTGCTTGATTAAAAAGTGCATCAGGCTAGTCCAACAGTATACTGCTTACGTTTTTCGTGAGGATATGGATGCCACCAATTATCAAATCCGTCATCCTCAGTTTTATTAATGAGGAAAGTAAATGTGTAAAAATGGCAATAGATTAAAATACTTGACAGGCTGACAGCTCCAACAAAGACACGAGGAGATAGATTTGGTAGACAGACCTGATGCATGTCAAAAACAAAACGTGTAAATATCATTGCCGGGAGGAGGGGAAAGGGGAAATACCAAATGTCAATTGAATGATACATCAAACACAGTGTACATGATTAAATCGATCCTTTCAAAACTTGCTTTCCTGCGCATGAGCCAACGAAAAAACGAGTCCATGCAGGGGACAATATGAAATGTCCTTGGTAACAGCTTATGTCATCAAACAAAGCAGCACACGTTGTTTGCGAACAGTCCGAGCGGGCTGATTTGTGTGTTGTGAGTAAAAAACGGTAAGAAGAATTTCATTCGATAAGCAACGTTTTTGCACATCAATCAACCTATTTTTGGCTATGAATTTTGAACGGGTAAATTGCGTTGACAGAAAAGACGACGGGTAAGTCTTGCTATCGATCATCAACCAGCATGTCAATATGTTATAGAATGGCCTTTACAAATATCAAGTTATCGGTGCGGCTTTACGCCCACCATGTTTTTCTCTCTCTATAATTCTTCATATATTATGACTGTTAATATTATGTCATATTGTTTGTTGTTTATTATTTTCTATAAATAGTGCATCTCATACATTAGCGCATAGACCGCACTACACATGTTTCAAACAAATAATGCTGTACGCATTAAACAGTAGATTCGTGTATCGAATATCCGTATATACCACTCGTTTTCATTATAACCCCATCCATTAGGGGTGTTTGTATCTAACCACCTTTAACAGGTGATCAAGAAGCATCCACTCAATCGTTGATGAGATAATGCTTTTATAACAATCAGCGACTATTTTTGCATACAGAGCACTTTATTCGTCATTCAATTCGACCAATGCATTACACAATGCCCTTGATTTTTATGAATATCAATACCAATTTGACATGATACTGTTTCCCATTATGTCGCCATTGACAATCTCTTCGGCCAATTTTCTAAATTAATGAAATTGCTTGTTCTCCTGCCTGCATGTAGAGACTCATGTGAGTGTTTCATCGTCATTTCTATGAAAGGCTAAAGCGAAAAGACACATGGCTATAATTTAATCGCTAATTTTTACTTTATTTGAGTTAAAATAGTTTATTACCGTTACAGTATTTATATTAGTGTTTATACGTTAATCTTTTAGGTAGAAATAGAATAAGTGTTACATGGTGCGACTAAATATAGGTGAACCAAATTCCAAACAAATGACATGCACGGCGGGGAGTTGACAGGCGATATGGGTAGCACAACATCAGTAATGACGAAATAACTTTAAAGAAGAGGGTCTATCCACCGTTATTTGAAGAATTGACGATTATTACATAAGAAAAAAAAAGGTAATAATAAAGGAACCATGCAACTTGTTTTTACGGATTTCCGTTCTGTGTACCGTTATGTATGCAAATTATATATAATAATAGGTTGTGTGTAACAGGCGAATTGATGCACACAAAGACATGTCCAAAAGTATATTGCAAGAAAGCATCTCGGATATTGTGTTTAATTATTCAATACGCTGTCACAACTTATGCCTTTGTCATGTCATGTATCAATATCCAGCATATTACATATGATTATGACTTACAAACTTGTTAAATTTTTACCCATCTCTTCTTTCCCGTTGGAATACATAATAAATTGTGCATATTTTATATGATACGAAGTCGGCCTAACTAATTATGGCGTATATTGTTATAGGTGAACTGTCTTGGACAAAGTACTGAACACTCTAGCTTTCTAATTTGTCCAAAAATATACATAATAATAATAAAGGCTAAACCCCATTTATTAAATACTCCGGGTATTAATAAAACGCATGCTGTTCACACATATTCTCTTTGCAAACCATGTAAAAACGGGTTATTTGTCTGTAGTGTTAAAAGCTGCTTAAACCATATTCAAGAAGTCGCGTTGAAAAGTTGCTGAAATAAGATTTCATATATCATTCAGCTGTCAAACATGGAAGTGAGGGTTAATGGTGTTAGTGTGAGGTTGTGGCAAAGGCCTATAAAAGTAGTAATAAAATAAATCACTTACCACATTCAAATATTTTAATCAATAGCCATTTTAAATTTAGAAGACAGTTGTTTTAAGATGTTGGTATTAGTATACCAATTCATACTATAAAAAAGAATATATTGAAAAAAAAATTTTTTTTTGTTTAATTGGCCCTGTTGTACCTCAGTTGGGGACCTGTCTCAGTTCTGGACTGAGTGACTGGGTTCTGAACTGAGACAGATCCCAAACTCGGACACAACAACCCCATTGAACGTTTACGAGCACGACTCAAAAGGCGCGTTTATTTGTAAACCGCCTAGAAAAACCAGTGTAAAGATTACTGTGTCAAAATTTTATATGATTTTATGATAAAAATAAAAATATCTCGTATCGCATACGTACATTGATGAGGCCTATTAAACTTTGGTTCAATTTGATGCATAGACACGTTTACATTATGCAATGCAAATAGCTGATAGGTCCCAATACGGGCTTGCTTTATGAAAATACGCGGTATGAAACAGAGAGACGTGACTGTAAAATTGTTTATATAAACTTACAAAAGCTAGATTAATGGATATTAAATTTTAGCTTTAGTTATTATGTACACTCTTGAATAATTATTAAACCTAAAGCGTCCGATACTTTGTCAGATAGTGTAAATATCTAGAACGAGACAAATTCTGTAACTTATGAATTAATATTAATATTGTAATAGTAATAATTGTGACAGATTAAAACAAAATCGGATTAAAATGAAATTTTAAAATTGGGGGGGGGGGGGCAATTTCTAGGCTTTTTTTGAAATTTGTATGCTAGAAGAGTATACAGTATGTAGACCCCAAATTTATTTTAATCCAATTTCGTTTTAGTCTGCCATAATACAATGACGGTCGAATTTAAGGTATTGTCTTGCAAATGCATTATGATGGAAGCATAATTCTTAGTGCGACAATAAATTATTATAAATCGAAGCAAAATTTTCTCTTATTTCTACATGTTCCGATATTCTTTTATTCCTTTGTTCCTGATGTCTAATTACTAATTATTTGATTATTGCAATTATCTAGAATAATACACAAATCTTATTGAATTTAACAAGAGCTGAAAATGAAGCCATCAGAGGTGAGTAACGATTTTATTGAATGTGTTAGATCGATGGCGCACATATTTTATGCGAGAGAAAAGAAAGAAAGAAACCACCGATATATGATTGGAAGTTCGGATGGATTTGGAGTCAAAAGACATTCGTCTCAAATCATTTCTCAACCTGCTTGAGAAAGTGATTAATCCGAATGGTAGAGGCCTTGCGGATCATACTATCTCACAACGACAGAAAGGTCTCTCGTTTTATATTATTTTCTCGCAGGGATCGGAAATAAACATTGAAAAAAAGACATTGCTATGTTTTTGGATCATTCAGATACCTCTGATCAAGCAATCGGTACTTTATCTAACATGCAGTTGAGTTCTACGTCGAGGGAGAATCGACGTGAGAAAATATCATATCTTCTATTCATAGAGATAATGTCACAAGAGAGCTTGTAAAGTACAGGCGAATGCGGTAATCGCTATTATCATAACATTCATAGTTTATGCATTCCAACCAGTACGGTTGCTCACATGACTACAATTCTTGCCATCCCGATATCTACAGCAAGTGCGATTCCAAAGAGTGTCGGAGATGCAAACATACAGTAGTGTTTTTATTACTCAAAGAAAATCGGTTTATGGCTCTTCTATCTCAATCGTTAATGATCGGTTTGCAAGAAAACCTGCTTATGCTGAAAATAATTTACTTGATAATCTAACAGTTCATTGTTATGATATAGATATCCATGAAAAACGACACAATCAGGAAAAGCAAATGGACAAAACGTGACAAAAACAAACTTTCATGCCATCTTGCAACTCTTAATATAGACGACATTTGCCAATGGCGTTCAATTCAGAATACCCTCCATTTGATCCATCAGAAAAATGTCATCTTCGGAATTCTTGTAAAATGTCGCAATCGACTTCTGATCAGTCTATCTTCCATGTGGCCACATTTATCATCAACGTTGCTTGCAATATCTCGAACATAAATGTTTTTATTGTTTAAAGTATATTAAAAATGAAATTAATTATAACGTAAATCTATTATTCCAATCACACAAATGTCTGATATGCTAATAAACCACTGTAGTATAAGCTTACTTTTATTTGAGAAACGCATATTTCCAGAACATCAGTAGGCAAAAAACGTACAGCATGTTACAAAATAGTGATGGTGAAAAGTAATTGTATTTTTTTAATACATGCTTAAGTAAAATCAGGATCTCGAATATGGGATAATCTACAGAAAATTTTTTTTATCACCGTAACACATACTAACAGATATGTATAATAAGTAACTTATGTTCTGACGCATATGATACATTGTTTATTTATGTATAGCAAATATGAATAACATGATAATAATAAAAGAAAATTAGTGTTTCTAATTAATTATCGCGTTATCAACTAGCAGTTATTTGTTAACGCTGAATACACATAGATTCCATCGCATATATTCTCTAACACGCAGGTTTTTATTTTTGAGTAATAGAATTTTTGTTTCGCCAATTTGCATTATACCATATAAACAATTAGCAACTTTGATAAGCTACACCATCCGAATTACGAAGCATCGATCATATGATTAATAGCATTATTGCAGAAGGAAATATTTATCCACCTAATTAGTAATCTCTCTTAATAATGCACAAGAAACTAAGCGGTCATCTGACAATGTACGTAATCTTTATCGCCAACATTTTCTTTGTCCCACATATGCTCACAACCAATCCGAGACGTCGAATACACATATTCAGATGGTCGTACAGCCAAATGGACTATTTGGACATTTATCAGAATTCTTGACTATAATAATAATAATATATCGTGCCCCTTATTGTAAGAATTTTCAGGAGGTTTAAGCCTATGCACTGCTCGATCATAGGGCTCGGAAATATGGCTAGGCTGTTGTCAAAACTCCTAAATTTGCCCACCAGATTTATTTTACCTAGATCAAACTATCGACAAAAGTAACTTCGATAATTTTTTTGGGTGCAATTTTTTAGGCTTTTGGAATTGGGTTTATAGAGAGTATATGTAGGTTCAGAGCTTGAAAGAGGACCCAAGAAGACATCAAATTTTGTTTTAATTCGTATCGTAATAGAATCAAGTAGCACATTCAGCTTTTATAACCAACAGATGCTTTGTAAATCTGGTCTTAAGGGCGATAAGATCTTGGAATAGTTTTTATTAAAGGGTAATTCAATTTTGAGTGAAGGATTAATTCAAGACATAAGCAATTTATTATATGATTGCTTAAATCATAACGAGCATATTTTATTAAATTCATATGACTTGTCCATATATTCTTATAGATGCATAATAACAATAACTGCGAGTTATCAACTTTACCACCAGTTAAGAGTTGCGGTTGTTAGGTTGGTTGAGATTAATTTTGGTTAACGCCGTTGCAAAGAATTTGGCATAACCTCTTAGTTCCTCTGTAGTCTAGGAATTTATAGTTGTATTAAATGCTGTTCTAATAATAATAACGCAAAATTGTTTGTCATAAACTTACCATTTGTGCGAGCTTTTCTCTGCCAATACCATAATTTACTACAGTTTTGCATTCATCTACAATATTGGCCGACTTTCTAACATGATAGAAAGCTGTTCCTCTTTGTAGTCTGCACCTTCTTCTGCTATTCTTCGTTTTTCCAGACGTTCCACCACCATGATAGGGTTATATCCTGTAAAATCTAACTCTTTAGGAACTGTTCTACGTTTTTGACCGAGCCGTAATCTTGAAAAAGACGTTGAAATAGCTGGCTCGTTCGGAGACTGTTAATCGAGTGATATAAACGTATTTTAGTTGTACCGATATTTTAAAGTTAATCAGAACAGATGGAGCAATTCTTACCATAGTTGCTAATTCTTTTCTATCAATGTCATCCTTTGTAACGAAACCTATGTCATTTTTATTGCAGTCTCCGACGTGGATTAACTCTTTTGACGAATTTTCTAAAATGTCGACAGAGTTTTCCAAACTGTCCGTTACAGGTAACATTTTTTTACACTTTGAACAGTCTTTTTTCACCGATTTTTTCGTTCTGGTTGATTTCTTATCAACTACCATGACTGCACTTTTTCCCGTAAAATCTAACTTTGCAGGTGCAGGAATCTTTGACTTACGTCCACGATTACGGCGAATCATCGATGACATAGTTTAAGATGACGGCTGCTGGAGTCACTATTTATAACGCACGTATCGTTACACGATGTATGATCGGAATGTGACGTCTTAACAATCACGTATAAATAGTAAATGAATCCTAATATATAGTGCTTTCTTGGGACACTTGCGCTTATAAGCTCAACCATAAACGTCTATCCGTTGAAACAACCATTTTTAATAAAACTATATTAGAATAACTGTCTTCATTGAATCAATAATAATGATCACTTAGTACAGTGAAATAAACTCCATTATAGCACAAGTTTCCACTCGAAACATTTTTTTACCCAACTTTACAGACACTTAGTTTGTTGGGCATTTTTTTTCAAATGTATTTAGAAAGTTTTCTAGGATTACATTTTCGAAACAGCTCTCTATTAATCAAAACACTTCTCGTTGAGGAGGGCTTTGAGCACTTCTATGGTTAGTTTTTAATAATTGCTTGGCACACTTGGCCAATGTGTATTAGGTATATACTGTACGTGCAAAATATATTTATTATAACTATAATCAAATTAATTTCTTACTTGAGATACACTACTACTAATACTGTAGATTTTGTTGCAAATCAGGTATTTTATCATAGCCAATAAGAAATTTCGATTCGAATTCTGACATTTTGCTACACACAACACACTCTTAACTTCCCACTTGCCCCGACGGACAAATGTCAGATCAACAACACAAAAGCAAAGGAACTGAAACTGTCAAGGATACTGCAAAGCCAAGAAAGAAGAAAGCAAGCCAGGATACTGATAGAATAGAGAATACTAATTCAAAACGGGAGGACATATTATTAGAATCGCTACTAAAGTAACAATATATATTCAATATATCTCGTAAACGTTAAATAAGTGTATTGACCGCTCGCTGTTACTAGAGACTACAACGCTGCCTCATCTGGACCTTCAAAATGTCCCGTTCCATGCTGCAACCAACGACTGACTGCTACAAGCTTCAAGTGCCAACATTGTAATATGGAATACTGTATCAAGCACCGGTAAGCATGTGTGGTAATCGTGAATAGTGAACAGAAATCACAATAGTTGTCTATCTTAGATTGGTTGGAGTTTGATTTAAATCTTGGCTTTTTGAGCTCTATCAAGACTTGCGAAACCCATCGATCTCTCTAGTTTTTGTTCTTTATCTCCTCTTGCTTTCTTTCATTCGCGCCATCTCCCTACGTAGTCTCCCTGAATCACACTCGCTAAACTGCGCAGATAAAGCGAAAAGAGCCGCGCACTCTGTATTTCAACGGGAATCAATGGTCGTGCTTACTGCAGAGAGACAAAATCCTGGTATTACGAATTCAAGAAATTTCAGCGCCGCGAGGACTAAGGAGGATATAAAGAAGCGGTATAAAGAGAGATTGGAGCAAACGAAACAAGAACGGACCGTTGGAAAGAAAAAAGGCAAAAAGTGAGGCTGAATATGGACGAACTTTAAAATGGTAGAATGGCTAGGATGACCATAGGATGTAATAAAGGGGAGTGCTGATGTCAGCACACAGTAGGAATGAGTTGCTGCATTATCTACCTTTTAACCTATGGACGGGTGGGATGTTTAATTTCTATGACCAAAAATGTAATATGCGAAATATCTAATGCTTACTTATACGTGAGCTACCTATTCGTATTCGGCGTAATTACGAACTAGCTCTGCTTATAATCTTGTTTTGACATCGTGAATTGTGGAAGATACGGTTTTGTAATTTGCTTACTAAGAGCTTATTATGGGCGTTATTATCAAGTTTGTATTTTTATTATTTAGAAATTTAGAAAATGTATTCGATGTATAGAATAGGCAGACTTTATTAACTGCGATTATTCGGGTGTTGGTGTTAGGTTTTAAGATAGCGAACGAGGTAATTCGGAATCATTGAAGTGTCTTTTTTTCTGCACTAATCATGGGGAGCTTAGGAAGCTTAGAATATGGAGAATTGATCCAATGTGCATCTTATTACTTGGAGTGACAATAATCATAAAAGGGCATATTTGTTACTCGAAGCACATTTGTAGAAAGACTATAACAGAATTATTAAACTATTACTTTATTAGACAAGAAAGTGGTAACTTATAAACTAGCGGAAGTGAAACAAATACAACTGGTATATTATTCTCAATTAATCAATTCCCAAGAATTGTAAGTAAACCTTGTAAGTGCTTACAATTTTGTAATTGATATTTGTCCTACAACACGTTGCCCACAAAACTTTGCCACAGGTTGACGGGCTGGAAGATGTATGACTGATCTAAAAAATAAGATTTCCTTTTCCAGAAAATGATATACTGTAAATCGCGACAATAATTACAGCGACTTTTTATTTTTGGGCCAACGCAATACTTTCAAATTCTATAGTGTGCTAAAAATCCATTGACGATGATAATGTAACCCGTCGCCTACACGATCATGCAAGTAGAAGTAAATTAAAGTATAATAACAATCTAATAAATGGCGAAGTAAATTTTGAACACTTACCATCCAGATGAAAGAACTGGCGAAGCTAGGATTAACAAACTTCAGACATTAGAAGCAATCGTTAATAATATTACCATTAGAATTTTGCACGTTTATGAAATGTGTTTATATCAGGTATGATGTAATATTTATTCCAATAAAAAGAAAGTATATCTTACGTGCCATGACCGATTATAATAAAATAGTTCTATTAATCAAACAAAGCGCTGCTTAAAAGGCAAAATTAAATCTTGGGTTAGAAGAGTATAAGTACACCAACATCAGTAGTCAAATACAAGTGGGTCTCGATTATAACCAATGTGTTTGTTAGATTATTATTATTGCAGAACGTGGTAGAATACGGGTCCGTATTATTTCACCGACAATCATTTCACCGTAGTATTTATTGCAGTATATCATTACTTTATCCTTTCCCAATTATGCTTTGTATTATACTTTATCTTGATTAAAAGAGAAAATTTATAATCATTTTGGAGTTGTCAATAAAAATAAAATGCTGCGGCACATTTGTTCATTCTTATAAATAGACGCATGGTACGGAGGGTGGAGGGTGGGCGAAGGTACGTCGGTTATGCATAACAGTATATATATAATTGGTCGCATAAAATTTTACCAGAAAAGGTAATAGAAGGTTAGTGCGGAATATTGATTTGGGAAAAGATGTTCGTAAACGACGAATGAAAATATATAATCGACATATAAGGTTAAGATTGCGCATCAAGTGATGAAGGCGAAAATTTACTATACGGTAAAGGTTTGGTGTCTTTTTTAATAGAGATGGTCCCTCTCAAAATAGACCCCAAAAATTGTTATCTACCAATGAGCGATGATATCTTTCATGTGATATTGGGCAACAAATGATCTGCACAAATTTGGGGGTCGAATCAAAGTCTACATGGAGTGACCCCTATATTAATCAACTTTAAACTTGCTATAGTGCAGTAGTAGTAGTGAACGATTTTACTAATGTACTTGAAATAAAAATTATCAAGATACGTAGAGAAGGCCGCTGAGAAGATGCCTATGCAAAAATCTTATTTTGTGCAATCAGACCATTTACCATCATTTTGATAGTCCAGTCCCCATATATAGTGACGCAAATCATATTCGACACAGACAATATATACAGTGTGTCTCAAAAAAAAAGGGGGTTTCCACAATTATAGATAAATTTAGGCTCATTTGAAAGATTATGAGCTGCTTTATTAATGAAAAAATTTTCAATATGTAATTCTATTGCTGTTGTGTTGTAAAATTAGTTCACATCTCCGCCCATAAACAAAATACTCTTCTTGAGGGATTTACGGACCGGTCTTTCTCCGTGTTTATGCCATCTACGGATTTTGTTACGAAAAAGATCGAAAACTGTTTCAGTAATATTGTATGTTGCCAATCATCATTCATGTGAGCTTGTGCCTACATCATTCTTGCTTCTGTTGTATGTCAGATCGGAATATATGGTATACTAAATTTAATCATTGTAAATATGCTTTAGTTACTAAAAACGTTAATGATTTCTCTTCTAGTGAGAAAAATTGAAAGATGAGGGGTATTAAAATAGCATTGTGTAAGAATGCTTTGAACTACAGAAGACGTTAGCGCTTGTCTTTTCTATTTGTAGGCA
>CAJVPI010000305.1:0-36081 GCA_910592345.1 Paraglomus brasilianum
AACACGAATCATGAAAGATAATAGTCAACGCAAAATCATTCGTCTAGCAACAGTAAAATCATTTGTCTAGCAATAGTGAATTTATTTTCTGAAAGAAATAATTACTTACGATAATGTCTAATCTTAGAGATAGAATTCTAAAGATATACTTAAGTAGTATAATAAATCGGTGGCCTCATCACTAAGCATCGACACTACAGAGCACCTATTGTCATGGTGAGGGAGCGCAGCCGCCTCGCGAAGAAAACCGCTGACAGAGCTTATGGAGAAATCAAAAAGTTGATTCATCGATTTATCTTGTAGGAATCTTTTGTTATGAAGCTTGAATCGATATTTGATATGGACTATGACAAAGATCATTAATGAGACAATTGTTGAAGGGAATAACCAGACGGAGGAGGCAAAGTTCAACTTCTTTGTACGGTACACACTCTTGGATTTCATTGCAAACTTCAAATACAGATTACCAAGGGTCCTAGATCGCGATATGTCTGAGCAAACATTTATCGTCGAATGCTTATCCCCTATATTCTGAGCATTTCGAAACGTGTTTCCAGACATTAAGTACGAATGGATTGAGAAGGATGTCACTTCGATAAAAGAGGTAATAAGATGATATCAGCCCGTGAAAGATGGATTTACTTGTTCTATGTTTGTCTGAATTTTGAGCACATAATTATAAATTAATTATGTGGGGCTTAATATTAATTCGGTCTTAATTGTACAACTATCGTAGCAAGGGTAAGATAAATCGCTCTCCCAAACTCCCATTTTATCCCAATGGTTGCTGCCCTCTACAAAATGAAAATGTAAAAGTTTGTGTTGCATCCATTGTTGGGCTCCTTACTATTACATTTGAGACCATTACACACCTCACTAACTACTGTAGCCCCTTTGTCTTTTGTATACTATACTATTAACTGGAGACTCTGGTCTGGGATTGGAGTATGAATTGGAACTTGGGTATAGATCTTCTGCCCAGTGCATCGGTCTGCTGGGTCTACTGCCATGTGTGACTCAGTCTCTATGTCTTCATCATTGGTATGGGCCTTTGTTATTTGCCTGCATGCTTCTTGGATCTGTTCTTCCATCAGTATAACCAAGCCACCTGATCTGCTACCAACTCGTGGTTCACCTCAGGTAAGTAGGAATCGGTAATATCCCTGCTCCAAATCTGCTGTATCTCGGCCAAACTCCACCGAGCAATGATATACCTCCTCGTACAGTGTGTTGCGAAAAAAAATGGCGCGTAAATTAAAAAACTAGTAACAAAAGACAAATGCGTTTGTTTACATGGTTTCTATACTTATATAGGTTTATTACTTTCAATTAATCACATTTGCCACCCTTTTCCTTGACTCCTTTCTCACTTGAACCTTGTAAAAATGGTCAACACAAATCTCGAAGCACAGCGTCAAACAATTTTATATTGTTAGCTAAATGGAATTCGTTCTGCCAAAAAAATATACCAAAATACGAAGATTCCCCCTCGAACTATTCAAAACAACAAGGGTGGTAATGGCCGTTCGCCCAAGATTACAAAGCATATCCCGTTCGATCAGACAATTAGCTCGCCGTAATTCAGCCATGACAACTCGTCGTATCTATTTTACATACTAATATTTGACAACACATGAAGAAAAATGGATAAAAGCGCCAGACCACTTGCCCTCCAATGCTTACCAGTAATCATATACTGATGTTCGAAAAGCATGGACACAAGCTCATTTGAATAATAACTGGAATCACACTATTTTTACAGATGAACGGCCTTTGACTTGTTTCATAACAAAGTCACAAGAAGATATTGGCGAGTTAAAGCAATTTATGGTAGTAAAATTCCTCAGGATGTTGTACAAACTTTAAAGTAGTTATAAGCTTTAGAATAAGTCCACTTTCATTTGTCTCTGTTGGGTAATTGTTGACATATACAAGTTTATTTGATGGTATGAGTTAAGTTCCGTACCATTCTCTTCCAGTCGTTCACTTGTTGTTGATACATGACGATTTCGACTCGAGTATTCGTGGTAATATAATTGATAATATTCTCGGAGTGTCTAATGTGGAGTCCGTCTTGGTTAAAGATTGTTCGATCACTCCCCGCACGACAGTTTAATAGCAGCCCGGTGGAGATCGTCTTAACTAATAAATAATATTTTCTAATATTAGAACCAACTTGCATCCAACTAAGCAGTGTAACATCCACTAACCATTCTCGGCGTGGGGCACCAGGTCAGGGAAACCGTCTCCAAGATCACGTTGTTAACAATTCAAATATACAATAAATAGCTCGTTTCACAAGTCTTGTATTTGTTTTTCTTACACGCGCTTCTTACGTGAACAGTCAATATGGTCAAAATGCGAAGCAAACGAGGTAGGCAAGGAGGTAATCAATTAGATAGTTTTCATTTCTGCCCTCGCCTCATTGACCCACATGCTAATTCCATACCCTACTTTATTTATATAGTTCCCAAGGCGCCTACCCAGCCTCGGGCCAAGAGAGTGAAAACAGCATCGACCAAATTTTCACCGCTGCCTGGCCCAGAAACATACCCTACTAAAAAGAAAATTGCTTTCGTCATGGGTACTGGAGATTGTGCTCAGTTGGGATTAGGAGAAGGCTGTTTAAAACGCAAGAAGCCAATGCCGATAAGAAGTTTAGAGGACAAGAACATCGTATATATTGCCACCGCTTGCCTTCATAACGTAGCTGTAACAGAAGATGGAAAGGTTAGAAAATAGTACATAACGCTCTTGTTGGGAACACAAGTCGATTAATGCGTAATTATGGACATTTAGGTTTATTCGTGGGGGTGTAATGATCACGGAGCTCTTGGAAGGACAACGAACGAGTCTGATGAATATGAGCCAGGCTTGGTAGAAGGATTGGATGGAGTCAAAATCATAAAAGCAGTTTGTGGCGGAAATATAACTTTGGTTTTGTCCGATGAAGGACGAGTTTATGCTGCTGGAACTTTCAAAGTAGGTATAATGTTTGTCGCAATTACAAGATTTATATCATTTAATGTTACTCACGGATTATCTGATTCACAAGATGGAGGCAGGTTCTTTTCTTGGCTTCAGTCCGGAACTGGCACGCCAACAACAAAAGAAATTCGTGCCTCTCAAGTATCTCGAACGTACCCGTATCGTTGATATTGGTGCTGGCTCAAATCATGCTATTGCTCTCTCTCAAGACGGCCTTGTTTACTCATGGGGTTTGGGTGACCATTCTCAGCTTGGTCGACGCATTTCAGTCAGACGTCCTGATTCTTGGATATATGCAGATAAAGTTGCGGGATTATCTGATATTAAGAAAATTGCGTGTGCGGCCTATCATAACTTTGCCATCGACGGTGATAAAAATGTTTATGTCTGGGGATTGAATAATATGTATCAGTGTGGATTAAATGTAGAAGGAGAAATACAATATCCAACAACGATAGAGTTCTTTGAGAACAAGAATGTAGAGCAAATAGCGGCTGGAGAACATCATTCAGCGTTTTTATTAGAAAATGGGGACGTCTACACGGTTGGGCGAGGCGATGCTGGACAGCTTGGCATTGGAAGTCTCGCAGTAAGTAGCGACACTGTTGAAAAGAAGAAGGAGGTTGAGGCAAAGGTGGAAGATCTTAAAGACGGGGAGAAAGCCAATGGGACTTGTAAGTTATCGGCTCATGCATTCGGCTTTATTATGTCAAAGGATACGAATACATTGTATCTGTATCTTGTCTTTTCATGTTTTTAAGTTTCTGTTCTTACACTGCTGTCAATCCTTTCTTGCCATTTACTATAGCGATGTCCAGTAAAACAGCCGTATCCATACCGAGACGAGTAAGTGGCCTCCCACCATGCAAGGCCATTGCTTGTGGTGATTTCCATACATTAGCTCTGAGCCGGGACGGCAAAGTCTACACATGGGGAAGCGGGATTACATACGCGCTTGGGAACGGCCGTTCGATAAGTGAAGACGATGATACTGGCGCCGATGAGCTGGTCCCTTATGAACTTACCGGACAGAAAATCATCGGTGTTGAAATAGTGGCTGTCGGCGGTGGCTCACAGCACTCGCTCTTGCTCGGTATGCAAGACCGGACGGAGACGAGCTCCTAAGGACAATGTCTGGTAGGATAGATGTTCAATAAAGACACAATCTGAATGCTACATGATACATTGTTACTTGCCGCATTGTCATTTTGTCTTTTTGTATAGTTTAAGATTTCATTTATTGAAAATTGCCAATAATATAGATGATTGTTTATTTTTCCAATTTAGACGGTGGACGCTGTTATTGCATCGTAGGTTACTATTCAGTAATTGGTGTTTGTCCTTGTAAGTGACATTTGGTCTGTGTGTAAACGTAATTAATATCTTAAATAGGATGATTATAGTTACTGACTTTTACTGAGGCATGGATTGTTCTACCTAGTCTCGGTCACGCAATAAAATAATAAGATATTATTCTCAATGTAATAATTCTATGCCATAGCTTGCGAATCGTATTTCTGGATGCATCTTCAGAGACGGCCTACGCGGTACATTGGGCTCGTATCAAGATAGACAATGTATTGTAATTACTAAAATTGCTAAAAATGTGTCTCGTAGAGCTGCTGCAGCTATCCCGTGTTACCATCGATGAATATCAAAAAGTTACGATCTTCGGAATTTCCGTACACAGAATGCAATGCCCCCATTATTA
Source organism: Paraglomus brasilianum (assembly GCA_910592345.1). NCBI lineage: Eukaryota > Fungi > Glomeromycota > Glomeromycetes > Paraglomerales > Paraglomeraceae > Paraglomus > Paraglomus brasilianum. The sequence goes on from CAJVPI010000305.1 coordinate 4,700, forward strand.
TTCACCTTGCTAAACAACGAGATATCCTTGCGCCTGGGTCGACTAAGCCTAGCGTCAAAGATCCTAGATACTCCAAACTGTATCCTAAATACCGTTAGAGGATCTGTATTACATTTGACGCCCGACAACTTGCGTTTATTGCCTTTCCAGGCTGTTGGGATAACTCTGGAGCAGTTGTAAGTGTTAGCGTAAACCCGTTCTGTAAAAAAAGGGGGGACTCGATTTAATTTAAAGATATCCACAAGTCTAGATGTGCAGCCACCAGCTTCAACAAAGTTTCCCGGAGGCGCACATGAATTTTTCAACTTTCAAGAGTACCTGTTGTACGTTGATATACACGATCCAGCTAAACAAATCAAGGCTAGAGTTAATTCTGATAAATTCATCTCGGTACGGACACATCAAGGGATAAGACAAGTGAGTCATGTTTTGTGTTAAAAGAGTTTACTTGTTTTGCTATCGATTACTTGAACTAACTATCCTTCCATAAGCTTACATTGGCAGACTATCTGTCTTATATGAATGCATATAAACCCGATTTTTTTGCAGCATTTTCTGATTCATTAATACAAAAGAATCATGGCGACAAGCGTGTCCAGAAGTCGATTGATCGAACGCTTAAATGGCTGGACGATACACTAGATCGAGTTGAAGTATGTTGACGTTTTGTCTGCTGCTCAAGATACCACCATAATATCCCATTCATTTGGATTCAATCTACCATTTGATGCAGGAAGATACAAATGTTTTTGGTGTGTTAGGGGGACATGGTATTCGCGAAGAAAGGGTAAGGTCGGCACACGAGACGGCAAAAAGAAAGGTTGCAGGTTCGTACATTCGTTTGAATATACGGGTCTAATAAATGTATTACACGATCGCTATTCTAATGATATATGCTGCTTATTTAGGTTTTTTATTGAATGTCTCTGAGATCGGAGACACTTCCGAAGAACGATTGGATTTGTTGAGAACTTCGCTCAGCCACCTACCGCAAGAAAAGCCGCGTCTTGTATATGGTCTTGGGACTCCCGGTATTTGATCCACAGACTGAACAAATTTATTTGCGTAAATATTCTTAGTAACGAGTTTGCCAATGTTTTTTTTTAAAGGGGACATCTTACGAGCGGTTTCTGAAGGAGCTGATCTATTTGATACTAGCTATCCTTCAGAGATGGCTAACAACGGACACGCGTTTACTTTCAAGTTTGCTACGGACAGTAATGCTTCGGACATGACGCTATCGATGAATTTGTGGGACAAATCGTTTGCAAGAGACTTTCAACCATTTGTGCCCTCTTGCGAGTGTCATGCATGTCAGAACTATACTAGAGCTTATACACATCATTTATTGATAGCACACGAGATGTTGGCGAACGTGCTTCTAATAAGGTCAGTTACCGAGCAGCAAGTTGATTCCCTTTGACGCGATAAACTATTCTGACATTTAAACAGCCATAATTTATTCGTGTATGGACGGTTCTTTGAGAGGATAAGGAACAGCATTAAAATGAAGACATTTGATGAAGATATGCGACAATTTTTACATCGGTATGAGGGACAAGCTCAAATTGAACACTCTATGGAACGCGACACGGAACCGAAAACGAAAGAGCTGATTATTAATTGATATGGGATTGATTAATAATAGAAATTAGAGCATATTGCCAAATAAAAGGGTGTGGGTTTGCATAATTTTATAATTCTGCAAAGAATTCGAGTTGCGTGCTATTTAGACTGTATATAATCACTGCAGTCGTTTTGTATTTGGGAAGGGAAGGGAAACAAAATATTATATTTAATACACATTTTACTTACTACATTGGGGCATGTTGCAAAGCAAGAAATAATGTGAGCATAGTTCCACTGTGATCCTGCCACACTGTCGGTAAAAATGAACAAATCTATCATCCAGAATTATTGAAACAAACTCACTTCTGGGAAGGTTTCCTTGCAGACGCGTCTAATTAAACCGCCCTTCAACCAAAAATTCTTGCTAGTTGCTCGATTTTTATTGTTTAAATAGGTTTGGCAATAGTAGTATAAAAAAAATCAGGTACGGTTTACTTAATTCTTGATTGGGAATCTATAAAGTGCAATAAGATTACTACCAGCCACAAATTAGTTATTAATAAACGAGCTACAAAGAAAGCCGTTCTTGCTTCTACGGCAAGAATTCTCTATCGGGAATTGAAAAAATGAATGTAAGAAATAAAATCAATGGCTCCCATTCAATCACCTTGTCTGTGATAGTTGTGCTTATAGAGAAGACTGCTATTTAATGATGTCTGATTATTGACATTGCATTGTTATAAACGACTATTAAGAGAAAGAAACAATGAGCACTCTCATTGACCCCTGAAATCTTGTTTGTGGCGTCAATATTCACTTCTTTTACATCTTTCAAAAATGCCTAAAGAACCAAAACAAAGACAGGATGATAATATCCCCCCACCACCACAAAACAATGTAAGTATTGGCACACAATCTCTAAAATTGATTAATATGCAGTGATCAATAATGGCGCTGCGATTGTTCGATTGTAGCCACGCCAATGTCATTTCTGGGTGAAGCGAAAGAGGTAAGCAGATGAGAATGTCAATCATGGATATAGTAAATACTGATAGTTAACAACAAGCATTCTGACATGCGTCCCTCTTTTTGAGACGATATTGTCATCTTCCGACAAAATTAGGAAACAAATTCTGTGGTGAACATTTGATTTGTGATCAAGAAGAAGGAAAGAGAAGAAGAATTCCATGTCCATACGATCGATCACAGTAAGTGAGATGATAACTGCACAAATTTTATTATATGATGACTTCCATTATTCACATACTTTCGTCATATAATAAATAGCACGGTATATGAGGACGAGTTACAAACGCATCTGAGAAAATGTAACGCAAGACCTCTTCCTAAACAACCTTACTTCTCTCTCGATATTAACTGTACACTGGCATCATCCGATTCACACGTAAAAATTGCACTATCAGAGCTTCCAAAGGAAGAACTTGACACTTTGATCAAGAAGATCGAGCAATGGTACGACTTGCTCGTGCCCGAGATACAAACATCTATCTTGGATCACCCAGTGCTGCAAAAAAAGATGTGAGTTTTTACACGGAAGTTGGGATATGAATTGCAAGAGGAACCAAGAATTGTGTGAAACTTAATTGTTGTTGTTTTATAGGGAAACATTGAAGAATGCAAAGCATGCTATTCAGCAGGTGAGATGAATGGCTAGCCCTTTTCCCCTTTCCCTTTTCCCCTTTCCCTTTTCCCTTTTCCTTTATTTACGATTATCTGATACGAACCTATCAAAGGCGTCTCTTCTGGGACACATGGAAAAATTGTCACTATTGCCAAAGGACGGCTGCTTTATTGAATTCGGTGCTGGTAAAGGTGAGCTTATAACCCCACTTATTATTTATATCAGTACAAATATTAACTTGTATTATTTGTAGGAGAATTATCGAGATTTGTTCAGGCAGCGGTTGCTGATGATGGCAGTGCAGCGTTTATTCTAGTTGATAGAAAGAATATGCGCTTAAAGGTGAATACAAATTTATTGGCTATATACAAAAGTCAAAGTATTTAAAACATGAATTTTTTATCCTCTAGTTTGATTCCAACATTCGAGCTGCTTCCGATTCATCGGCTGTAAGGCGTATATGGAGTGACATTAAAGATTTAGACTTGTCAAAGATTGATTTAATCGAAAACAAGAACGTAATCGCGTTTTCCAAACACTTGTGTGGATCCGCGACGGATGTCACTCTTAAAGCACTGGTCAATCTTGCAAAGTCTACAAACCACGGGTAAAAGAAAAAAGAAAGAAATTTGTGCATAATGATACGAGTTTGTTGGGCTTTATCATTCGTCCTTACCCCCCTCGGTTTCATTATTACGTCAAGCTCCAATAATCCAGTCACGGGCATTTTAATCGCATTGTGCTGTCATCAATTATGTCGATATTACATGTATCCATATCAAGAATATCTCAACGAGACTGGCATAACACCAAGGGATTTCGCGTGCATGTGTGCAATGAGTAGCTGGGCTATCTGCGGACAGCGGTCAAAGAACGACGGAGATGGAGATGACGACCATGATTACAATGATCGAGATTGTGTTTATGAGGACGACAATATCGGGTGAGTGGAGCAAATAAATTAATGCATGGAAATTCTGTTTTCGTGAGTTAATACTAAACTAACAATTAATCTCTCATCAAACAGAGCACATTATTCTGGACTAGGACATTCAGAGAGAGAGATTTTGGGATACAAATGTAAAAGAATATTAGATATGGGAAGAGTGAGGTATCTTGAAGCCAATGGATTTCAATCATATCTGGTGTATTATGTGGATTCACTCGTTTCTCTTGAGAATGTGGCTCTGCTAGCAATACAACAATGACGAGATTGTACAAAAAATATATATAAATAATAAATAACTAGAGCTCAAGAGAGCTCGAAATCTTTATTCTATAATTTCATATATAAAAATAAAACAGACTGATAGTTTATATATACAGGTGTGATTCGTTTTTTTTTCAACACAAACCGTTGGTTATACATATCTCTACAAACATCTACCTTCTCACTGATATATCCCTCATACTAGTAATTTTTTGTACAGAATTATACAGGCCGACCCAGCTCGTTAGGTCTACGACTTTTATCTACATCACTCATTCTACGCTTACCCACGAGGGTAACCTTCGGCACAGCTAAAGTCCAACGTCGTCGTAGCAAGTTCTTTACTCCATTCTTCTTTTCGTTTTCACCATCATCGTTATTTGTAGGACTACTATTGGTACTGGACTGCCGGCGATGCCTACCGACATTAGTAGACATTGACAAGGAGCCGCCACTCTTGCAAATTTCGTATAATTGTTTGGCCATGTCCTTGTATCCAAAGTCTGTGGCAATTTTCACTGCTAGCATGTCGTTCCGCCGGGGATCTGCTTTATGAGCAAGCAAAAGCCGCGTTAATTCCCAATGGTTATTGGTTACGCACAGACATAGAGGCCGTCCATTATCGGCGTTAGCATCCGCTCCCGATTTCAGAAACAGCTCTATCAACTTCCATCTGGCACTCTTGTTCTCCTCCTCTGTATAAGCCAAGTAGCATTGTATGGTAAATTCGAGAAGACTAGTCGAACCGAATTTTGCCGGTTCGCCTTTATGGCTCGACGGCGATATGTTTATTTCGGCGCCATTCTCTATAGCCAGTCTAGCTGCTTCGACATCAGCTTTTTCGATGCAAAGTCGTAAGTAGAGAGGATTCCTTTTTTGAATTTCTCCCAGGCCACGTTCAAAGGCCCATCCAATTCCCTTTGTGTATTGCTTGTCAACACTTTCCTCTAATATATCAAGGGTATGTTGTGGATGGTAAGCAAGCGCTGTTGCAACATCTAGTCGTTCATGTAATACGATTGCAAATGCAAGTTCTGTATCTGAAAAGAAGCTTGGTCTATTTGCGAGCTCCTGTCGCAAGTTTAGAGACTTGTAACCAGCGTCTTTCACTAACGACAGGTAATCCTTTTCTAATTTTCCTTCAGGGAATGATCCATTGTCTGTTAACTCGCAGTCTTTTAATGTATGAGCGGTAATGTATCTATCTATCTTAACACCTCTACTGATTAGATAAGGTATGAGCTTCCCACTGGTTGGATGGGCAAATGCTGCATCGAACAGCCTTGTAACACTTCCGTCATATGAAGACTGCAGCCTTCGCTTTCCTAGAACTTGCAAGTCAATAATCTCCATCAAGATGTTGAATGGAGTCTTTGTATCTACTGCTTGACATAGTTGAGAATAAGACGGCATGAAAGATTTCGGTAGTTCAGGATGTAGCCAATACCTAATCCAACTTCTTTTGAAGCTTTTGGACGTAACAACGATAGCACGAAACAGTCGGCATACTCCAGCTACTCTTCTGGGAACGGGGAGACAAATGAATATGGATTCGAGGATTTCGGGGAGTAGGTTATATAGCGATGGCCGGGGCAAAGTAGATTCGCCAATGGAAAGCTCTGAGAGAGCTTGGACAAAGTTATAGTCAATGTCACTTTCAATATAAGGTTCGTAGTAATCACTGGACTCTGAAGCACTTCTTGTAGTCCTGTTGTTTATTTGTAATGAAAAAGACTCCATTTCTTTCGGTAAAGAAAAAAAGTAAAACGTGAGAAACGCTTATAAGTGACTCGGAATATTTATTTATTGTATAATCAAATTTGGGTGACATTCGTGTTTGGGGGGTCACCTGTTATCCAAATATGAAAAAGTAAATGACAGCATCTGCCATATTTTCACATTAGCTAATCCCTTCCCAAGTTTCGTATTGTTATATCATATTGATATTTTGCTTCTTTTGCATTTATACAGGAACATGTCTAATTATAGAAATGATGATCGGAACAATTTTGAGCTTATTATCATTTAGGGCCGGATGAATTCTTATTTCTGGGATCGGCAGCCGAAGAGTCCGATACCGATAATGGTGTGAAAATGCTTTAAGGAAAACCAGGCCCATATCTGAGTGGGTCTTCATTTGCATGCTTAATAACATCATATTGGCATTTTTTGATCTGTTTTCGAAACATTGTTGATGAAACTCGGCTTGTGGCGACGCTTTCTAACGTAACACGCATAGACATTGTCACAACTCACATGAATATGAATTATTTCGAGTGTTTCAAGACGTCAATTATATTTAAAACGCTAAAACTGATAGTGATCAGAATTAGAATGTATATTTTGATAATAAAACGGATAGGAGAAATGTAACCTGCTTGGCTTGTATAACAAACAATGATAACGACATCACTTATCGTCAATGGGATGACATATCCCAACCTTATAACCACACGTGGTGGTACATACGCCCAACCATAGAAAGTGACTCAAGATATTAATATCTGCTGGTAATATTAATATACATGCATTTATGAATATGAACTCATCTTATTCACAGTAGAAGTCTAAAGAATAATTACAATGTGGGGCCCTGCGTTAACACTAATGAAATTTAATCCTCATATCGTTTGACTGTGAAAACTTTGTAATCGTAATTTCAAGCTAAAACTCTTTCAGAACGAGGGTTAATATGTGCGGACATCAATTAAAAAGCATAAATACTTGGATAAGACTATACCGGGAGGCAGTAATATTATTATCAAGAAACAATCGGCTAACGTTCTCAATTAGCGCAAGTATTTCATACCTGTGAAACTCATACTTTATTGGCAAGTTATATGAATGTGCAACGTGCATTTATGTTTTTATTCGACGCTTGCAGAGCGTAGTATGCCTTGTCTCCCTGAAGGGATTTGTTGCATGGATATGCGTCTAGACTTGAATTAATATCATATGGAGGAAATACGAAACTCGCATACCACTGTCAAATCGACACAATTATTTTTCAATTTACATTTTCTAGTACATAAATTACATGCAGATTAAAGGTAGTTCTTCAAGATTTCCTATGCAGTTAAGACCCTTACTTAGTAATTCTTATACGTTAACAGATATCTTGTCGGAACTACATATCAAAATTTGTTGACTGGGTATACAACTAGGCAGTCGTGATAATTATTATTCAAATTAACGATCACCTTTGTTTATTAATTTAAATAATGCAAATAGCAAAACAATTATCGTTTTAACAACCTTTACACTCGAACGATGGTAAAAACAATCAAGAATGAGAGAACTCAGGCTTCTTACGGTAAACACATACTCCTACCATATTAATTGTACACATAAACATCAATATTAGCCATCTCTATGTTCCATCGCTGGACTGCAAATATTCTCAGATTTCTAGCTTTGAAATATAGTCTTACTACTAATTGCACCTGTGAAAGTAGTTACAGTAATTGTTCTCTTTTACGGAAACAATTATGCTTTGTCTTAATATTAACATGTTGTCACACGAAAACTCCTTACTGCGTAAAAGATGCAAATAATCATGCTAAATAATGTGCTTATCTTTTGTCATCGTCGATTATCAGTGGATGCGACACGCATATTTGTCATAGCATACCTATATATAGTCAGACACAACTTGACCACTTTTCTCCAACACGCATGTATCGCTCACTACAAACGCACCCTCTTCAACTCGGTTCACAAAAAGCAGACTCTCCGCTTCTCACAGCGAAGATATTGTCATGGAAGAGTTTGAGACGGAGAATTATTATAATATTAATTTACCAGTTGAATAACTCACCCCCCCCTTTCTTATTCGAGTAGCTTCTCAATAACAAAAATTATAATGGTAACAGTATTTATCAAGTTATTTATATGTTCGCCGACTTTTTAAACAAACCAGTTAACCAATTATATTTATGGTTAGACAAATCAACCTTCCCTTCCTCCCAAAGTTTTCAAGTAGCTTCTCTATATGACGAGTGGTGATTGTAAGCATATTTATTAAGCTACAAACCACAAAAGCTCACGCTTTTTTTGTCGGTAACGGTTTTCGATTAATTTGCACTCCGCGCGGGATCTTTGCACATCGGGCATGCGCGCTCACTGTATATGTCGCTGATCTTTGTTAGCATAAACAGGCCGCTAATTTTTGTAATATTTATTTATGGTACCTTGCATCAAACAATTTACCTCTTAACAAGTCATTGAACCGGCTATCTATAAAAATATTGCACCGGTAGTCGAACTATTCTTTCTGTCTGGTCTGATATTCCAGCGCCCGCTAAATATCAATCCAACTTCCGGCTGGCTTATCCAGCTCCCTAAGCAATAGACACATTTATTCAGCAACAACAACGCACCAGAATAAATTTATTATTATAACAACAATTAATAATAATTCTTAGTCGAAAAGTGTATTAATTAAAAAAGACACGACGCATCTAATTAAGGAATTCTTTGTACCCAATCAATAATCGTAGACGATAATTTTTAATTAATATATATCACTACAGGTCGTAGTATTTTATTTAACATAAATATTATGATATATTATTTACAACATTTTTTAATACATTTCCAACACACCCTTGCAGACAAAAAGAAAATGTCTTTACAATATGCAAATTAAACTCGTCGATCGAAATAAAACACTGCTAAACAATGAAGTGAAAAGAAATATATTGACACGTCTACTCATAAAACTTGACGCCCGCCTTTATTTTATGCTGTGAGATTTGAGTAACATTCACGCACAAACCTTGCGAGTCAATATAAGTGTCCGTTAACAATTAACATTTTATATTTTAAACCGTCACAGTATTAGTATCCCCAAGCCATTCCGTCCTTATCCTCAAGTCACTCCGTCCGCATCTCCAGGCCATCTCCCAGGTCTTTCCGGCAGTCAAGCAGCCCCGAGCTGTTCTGTCCGCATTTCCAGGCTATCGCCCAGGTTTTGCCGGCGGTCAAACAGCCCGGAGCTGTTTTGCGTGCTGATTTATTTGTGTTATTTTATAAATTTTTAAATCATCCTCCGTAAATGGGTACTCTAGCGAGTGTAAGTTAAAGCTACGTCCATCCTCTCCCCAAAAAGCCGAAGGTTTATCTTTACCGCCGCCTGGTATTCTTTTACTAGTTTGTCAAATCGGCGGCGGTACTCCCGGACATTTGCCCGTGCTGTAATTTGGCTTGTGCGGATAATTAAAATTATTTTCTCCGGCTTATCTTTACCGCCGCCTGGTATTCTTTTACTAGTTTGTCAAATCGGCGGCGGTACTCCCGGACATTTGCCCGTGCTGTAATTTGGCTTGTGTGGATAATTAAAATTATTTTCTCCGGCTTATCTTTACCGCCGCCTGGTATTCTTTGACCAGTTTGTTAAATCGGCGGCGGTACTCCCGGACATTTGCCCGTACTGTGGTTTGGCTTGTGTGGATAATTAGCCATCAGTTTAGGTTCCGATGATGCAATGTGTTGTTGGTAAATTAAAAAACCCTTCCGCCAATGCGTGGTTTAATGAGAACGCCAATAATGTTAATGGCGGATTTGCGAGCCGGTCGCGCTCGTCTTCGGTAATCCCCTGACCTCGCTGGTTTCGGTATTCCATCTTTGAGAGGCACGCTTTATAATCCAAGAGCTGCACAACATGTCGTTGGTAAATGAAAAATAAACTTAATTCTCTTCTGCCAGCGCGTGGTTTAATGAGACGTTTGATGCACACAGACAATGTTAATGGTGGGTTTTCGAGCCGGTCGCGCTCGTCTCCGGTAAGGTCGATATAATACAGGTACGTTTCCATTATAATAGATGTGTTCGAATATGTTAACTTTGAGTGAGAAAATTTATATGAAGTTCAAATCCTGGCGCAGTGTATATTAATGAATGCTTTCTGTCGAATATGTTGACTTTGAGTGTCAGACGGAAAGTGAGAAGATTTATATATGAAGTTCAAATCCTGGCGCAGTATAAATTAATATATAAGCACAATCGTTACACCATTACTATAGATATTTAAATGGAAAGTGGGCTGATATCAGAGACACCAGTAACCTTCGAACTGAAAGCTTTCAAACAAGAAAAAGCTTGATTTTTGTATGCGTGATCGTAATAAATGGTCAAATGTATGACTATCATTTTGCCAAGTTAATTTATTTTTTGATTATCATCTCAACAATGATGCATCATACATCACTTTTGTTACACTGATCTCCAATTGAATGTTCTTTATCAAAGTTATAAAAATTTGAAACTGAAAAAGTTCACTGTGATACATTATTTGTTAATAGTTTATCTCTCATACTAATACTAATATAAATATTCAGTTATCACTTGTATTACTACTACTACTATCATTAACGCCTCCAGCTCCCAAAATTGGCAGTATGGTGAGGTCCCAATGATTTTCAGAATTTTCCTTTCTAAATTTTTCTATTTCTTCTCGCATGCTATCAAGTACATCTGCATTAACCGGATAATTCTTAAATAGGTCCTAATTGATATAAATGTTAATATGAAATTCATACTTTGAGTTTGTGCATTAAGACATGTGCACTTACTATTATCTGTTGGGTAAGCTGTCCAGCATCTTTAAACACCAATCCATTCTTTTTATGCTTGACTAATTCATTGAGGCTGAAGACCAAAAAAAAAAAAAAATAAAAAATAAAAAATAAAAATCCCCACATATTAATTCAGAGTTTGCCGTGCAGTAATGGACACGTAAATAGACGTACCATTCATAATGTACAGCGCAAACAGGTAGTCCACATCCAAACATATCAACTACTTTCATAGGAAGATCCATCCCTGAAGAAGACTTGTGCAAGCAAACACCCAAATCTGCTGAACCTGCGAACAAAGAAAATTATGTAAAAAAATTTGCCAAATCTACTCGGCTATTATTTGCATAATCAATGTCCACATTTTTCCAAGGCTTTCATCTCATTAATACCTAATAACAACGGGTAGTCTTCGGCCTCTAACCACAGGCTCACAATTCGCACATTCTTTAACGTCAGTCTACTAATCTCTTCCATGTACTTATCCCGCAGAGGCCCCTTCCCAGTAATTACAAACAGCAACTTGGGAAAAGTCTCCTTCTTTCCCGCTGACTGTTCAGCTGCTTCATCATATCTCTTTGCAGCGTCAATCAGTATCGAAAAGTCTTCATCTGCCGTCCAGCTTGTGCTGCTTACAATCAATATTGGCCTGTCGATGCGATAACGGTACGATGGTGCATCAGAAGAAGTAGCGACAACTTCGGTAGTCAAAAGAGTTGTATTAGGCGAGGATGGTGGCAGGAAAGATGAGGAGCCGGTTGATTGACTGGTTATAGTTTCTTCAATATTAATACGTTTCAGAAACTTGTTTGGTATAATAGAAGAATATATATAAGTAAGACAGCGACAACATTATTAGAATATCATTAGAACATGAGATCGATCATTTGCATGTAAAACCTTGTGTATTTCTTCTATTTCCAATCTCCGAAAATGTGTCGGTGGCCGGTCGTATAATGTACGAATAATGCCTCTTTCATAAATAAAAATACGCGAGCATGAGCCATCTCTACTTTTTTTTTTTTCATTACGCGTACGTATACCAGTAATACTTACTCTACTTCCCATTTATAGAGCAATTCTCTGTGCATTGCAGAAGACACAGCCAGATGCGCATGAGCTCGCCGTCCGAAGAAGTTCTCATACCTACGGAAGTATGACCGTACATATAATATCATAGTCAATTACGTGAATGTTCATGCCATTCATTGTCAGATCAATGACGTTCTATTCGTTACCATTTAGCAAATTTAACCACTCGACTATTCTGTCCTAATCGCATGGCCAAGATTGTATATCCAAAGTTATGCCAATCTATTATGAGATTGGTTTGTCGGAGCCAACATACAAACTGCACAATCGACAGCGTTGGAATGGCAGGCGGATTCTACGAGGAGAGTATGGATTACATTTTAGAGTCAAACTATACCGGTATCTGATAACACACAACGCTGGATATTATTGGTGGTTACCTGAAGAAGAACGAAATCAGGCGATTTTATGCGGAAGAGTAGGGTCCAATATAAAATTGCCAGTTGGTAATATACTTTGAAAGCTGCAAATACAAGATATAACGCTTTTGGAAGGGATGCGGGAAGTTTCCATGGGTGAGATATATAATGAAGCTTTATAGATGGATGTTCTATAATAGAATTCAATGGCTTGGCACCTAAAAGGGGAACGACATGAACAATTGTTAAAATTTTCGAGATTTATATATCGCATAATCGAATCGTTCAAATCGCCAATACAAAAAGTCATCCTAATTACCATCATAACCAACAAAATCAACCCAACACTCATTTCTAGCAAAATTCAGAGCATGGTGTTGCATTCTCGGTGACCTGCCAATATCGCCCAATACCACCAGTGTAATGTTCGGTGCTCTTGGCTGTGCATTTGCATCTTGACGGTAGCTAACATACAAAGTAAGACCACGAATAAATACTAATACGAACGCAAATATAGCAAGTAATGTTGTTTCTGATATGGGTAAATCAGTCATTTGGAAAGCAAGGGAGATAGGAGTATTTTTCCATGTTGGGATTATGATAAGATGTTCATGATAGGAGATAAAATTTTCAGAGATCATGTGTCTGTTCCTTTATGAATGGATAATAAATCGAAAAACACAATTTCAACTTCCACAATGCCATCATCAACAAGTAACAACTCTACTAGCACAACTTCCTCTCCTTCACTTAATTTTCCTCGAATTACTGAGCAACATATAAGAAACTGTTCCTTCTCTTCCTGGTATGAAAACTTCAAGAGAGTTACGTTAAAGTCAAAGATAATAAAACCATTGCCGGAAGAATTTATTAAATATTTACATGCGGATAGTGTCTATTTACCAGATAGAAAGTATGTGGGACTAGCAAATTCATAAACAAGAGGCGTGATTATTTGACTAATTGTTGTAATTGTGAAAGTTATTTGGAGGGTATTCATGCTGGAGAGATAAGCAGTGATGAGGAATATGGTTATGAATCACCTTTTAAGCAAGCTGGGCAGAATGGAGAAGAACAAGAGGACGATAAGAAAGAAGGAGAAGGAGAAGGGGAGGTTGTTATTAAATATTTATACATTGCGTAGTAAAGCAGATGATGAAATCGCGCTTAGATTTTAATGAATATACGGTAAAATTTCAAGTTTCCAGCATTATGTTGATTTTTTAAATCGACAAGAAAAGTTGCTTTGCAAGATAATTGACTAATATTCTTAAGACGTTTGTTATTAGTTATTTAAACGAACACATAAATTTGCAAGTTGAAATCGACATGAATGCTAGAAACGTGAAGATTACCGTACATTCATTAGAAAGTAAACAACACTTCCTATTTATAAAACAAGTGTATAGATGGGCGGCGTCTTGATGCTGGCGTTATTTGTCAACGATCTCATTTAATGACTGTATCATAACACTTTAAGGACATGGTTTCAAGCTTTCCAGGATTAGAAAAAGAAATCTGGGATATAGTGAATGAGTTTGGTGGTGCAGTATTTCCAAAACTTAACTGGAGCTCCCCAAAGGTACACCGTCCTTGTCGTATTTCCAATTCCTTTTTGTGCGCTTAGCACCAATCATTTAACGCGTTCATCACATTCCTCTCAGGATGCGACCTGGATCTCAACGACCAATACACTAAAGTGTAATTCTCCATCCGACATTTTTCTTCTATTAAAGTCGTCAGACTTTATCGCACATGATCTTGATCATGCTTTCGAAGAGTGTTATTATGAGAGTGAGGACGTTTCTAGGAAACTACCTTCTGACGAATTTGAATTAGTACTCCGGAAATGGTACGATGTGGCTCCGTCAATGGAGTTTAGATGTTTCGTAAAGGATAATGAGATTGTTGGTACGTATCTAAACAGCCGAGAAACAAGTTAGTGATTGGTGTTTTTAAATGTTGTACTTTTTTGACACTTTTGCTTTTTATTGACGGAAAGGCATTTCACAGAGGGATGTTAATTTTTATGCCTTTTTGCAAGAGATTGAAGACGAATTGGAAACAAGCATCATCAACTTTTTCGAATCCAAGATTAAAGAAAGATTTCCTGATAGTGATTGTAAGTTATTATTCTCCCATATGTTAAAGTTAATGTTTCAAAAATTTCTCAACGTATTTTGCCTTTTGATATACAGATGTAATTGATGTGTACATAACCAGGAATAGGGAACGTGTGTGGTTGATAGACTTTAATCCATTTGGCCCAATGACAGATTCTCTGCTCTATAGTTGGGAAGAGATCTTAACTCGTCCCTCATCTCCTAAGCTCCGTCTCGTTATTAGCCAAGCAGAAGCGAGTCAGTCACAAAATGTGGCCTATTCTGTCAACAGATATCCACGCGAAATGTTTGATTTCTCACAGGGACAGACAGTTGCTGAGTTTGCTGAAAGCTTCCAAAATGCGCTGGCTGTTTCTGGAAGAGGTAACGATGAAGAAAGTGAAAATGAATGAAATGAAATTAGAGCCAAAACTAGCATGACATTTGAATGAATTCAGTTTGATTAATAATAGACTGAAGTGATAATGCAATGTTTGTACATTTATTAGAAAATAAACTCAAAGCGAAATGAATGGATAATTTTGTTACACATTAGTCATTGAAGTCCTGTGGACTCACACAGATGAGTTTTAATTATGCTCTTCAAGATGTATTAATTTTGGGCCTGAATAGCAAGGCGTATATAGCATATGCTTAGCTCTATTCTTGACAATGTTCGTTTTATATGTCTTGACCATATAAAAATGTCATGCGTTAATGAATTTACTACGACGCATTAGCAAGCCCAATATTGATAGTTTAAATTTCATGTTTCTAATCAGTTAAAATGAGTTGCATGATTTGGACTTCCTCGCCATCGTCTATTCTCTTAATATTAAACAAGGATAAAAATAAAATAAAATTTTTTTCAACACAACTCACCAATTACACCCATCTATCGTCAATTAAGAATTGTCATTATCTTTAACAACTCCCACTTGTGCTGGCCTAATTATTCTCCCATTCAATATGTATCCAACTTTCTCAACAGCAAAAACAGTCCCCGCTTCTTTATCCGGCACTGCAATTTGGAATATCGCTTCATGCTTGTTGGGGTCAAATTTCTCTCCCAGAGGATTCATCCTCTCTACTCCAAATCTTTTTAGCGTGTTCAAAAGATCTGATTCAGTCAACGATACGCCCGTGTATAGATTATGCAAGTGCGGATTCTTTTCTTGAGCATCTTTGCGAGCGTCATCGGGTACAGATTTTAACGCAAGATTTAAAACATCGACTGTGTTGACAAGATCTTTGGCAAACTTTTGAATAGCAAATTGAGCTGTATGTTCGATTTCTCTTCGAGTGCGTTCGCGAAGGTTTTCCATTTCTGCTAGTGCACGGAGATAGTGATCCTATATTTTTTTTAAAAAAAAAAAAAAAAAAGTTAGAGCCGCACGTGAGAGTATAACATAGTAATCGATTATATTGTATGCTGTTGTTATGAGCCTAATTGACAATTTATTCGAATGCCCAACAATTTAGCATCATGCGTCATCGAACGAACCTTTAATTCAGCTATCTGCTTATCTCTTGGATCGGGTCCTTCTCCCAGATCTGCTCTTGTTCCTTGAGGTACACCGGTTTCCGCGGCAAGTGAATCATTAGCTTCTTCATTGTCTTTTTTTGATTCATTCTTTTCATTGGATTTGTTCGCTGTCGTTTCATTTAACTGATTGTACTTCCTAGACGTTGAATGGAACAATGATCGTTGCTGGAGAAGAGAGGGGCGTAACGGAGTGCTGGAGATAAGAGAAGAACGGATCAGAATGCGAAGAGGGCGAAGTGAATGTAACGCCTTCTGACAGGACATATTGGATGTGGGCGTGGCGAGATGTTGATCAGAAAATTTTTTTGAAATTCGAGCCTTTAATCAGTGATTGGTGACACAATTTGGTGACACACCATCTAAAACTAGTACTAATTTGGAGTTTTAACATTCGGGTTACGCGACGGCATTTCTGCTATTACTATCCTTATTTTTTTTCCTTGAATAAACAATGTCTGAGCAACCCGATAATGCGGGAATACGAAACACTGCTATAGCCGAAGGCTTATTCGAACATTTCAATTATACGCCTATATCGTTTATAGATGATGTAATAAATACAATAAACGAACTGATTTATCAGGCAGCTGACGCATTGAGCGAATTTGTCAAGGATGAATCAAGCGAATTGTCTATTCCTTTCGAGGATGTCGAGCAAGTATGAAATGCGATTTCCAACGTTCGCATTACGTGTAGAATAGTATTGGGGCAGGTTATTTATCAGCGACTGTTGATTGCGTTTCTGTAGAAACACTATTCATAATAATGACCAATACGCTTTGGAAAATGATTACTGTCACTAGGGCCTTCATCAATTCGAAACACTTCTTGAAGCAGCGGTAGACCATAATTTTGATTTGTTCGAAGTGTACTCTTTACGAAACCTGTTCACCGTTCCGGCCGATATTCCAGTAGTATTGTCCCATCACCAAGTAAGATATTGGTATTGCAATTATAACACATGCGGCGTGTGTCTACGGAGCATTTAACATGGTTTTCCTCATATCAAAGGGTATAAATTTAGATGTGACTAAAAGCGATGAAGTACAACTGGATAGGGAGTTGGAAAAAATACGGAAAAATTTATTGGCGGTAAGTTAAACTCGAAGGGAGTAGTCGGAAAAGGGGCGGATATCCATCAGAGTCGGATTATCATCTTGACAATTATTATTATTATTGTAAGGCCAAAGCAATGAGCATCAAATTGAGAAGGGAAATAGCAAAGACAGACATTCGCATACGTAAATGTGAGAATTATAAAAACGAATTCTACTATCTCTCATCACTTGGGAAAGAGCACAATGGTATTTATCGTTCGATTCCTACTATACTCTATATCGCTTTACTAATTATTGTAAAAAGCCCAACTATTTAACCTCTGCTTGAAAATCATCTCTGGGCGCGTATCGTTTTACTTTTTTCTTTCAGTCTTACCACTTCCCGAAGCTCTGCGCGTGCTCCAGAACCACCTACAAACGATCAAAAACATATATAGTCCTCTCGAAACCAAGTACCCACTTTCTTCTCTTCCCACTCTTCCGCCGTCTTCATCATTTGACTCGCGCATGGAATACTTGAGTTTTATTGCTCAGAAACAGACTGAGAACATTTGGGGAAAGGGGGGGGGGAGAGTGCGGAACGCGAGAATATGAGGAGAACGATGACGATGAAGTTGGCTATTGGTATAAGCTTTTGGTTCCAATGTTGGAAGAGGAGAATATTGAATGTAAATAAAAATTATATTATTTTGATTTTTCTTACACGGACTTTTTGGAAATAAAATCATATTAGAAAATGGAAATATTATTTTACTGTATATTATTTATTTCTTTGATTATCTGTTCAAGTTTCTCTTTATCAGCAGCAGCTCTGCGAGACATAACTATTATGTATTCTAACAACTACAAATGCTTGCAGGATGCCCGCATAACAGAATTGCTAATAAATAAGAGATGAATCTATAAACTAACCAGAAGTCTATCCATAACTTGCGTGATTTTCAGAATCAGACCAACGAGCACGCCTACACAGTAATAGTATTGTTCTCATGATTCCCTAAAAAATATACTATTGCAAGACCGTGATATCAACAGTTATTAATCTACAAATTCTTACACTACACTATAACTGTACTGACATATTGCTGACATCGATAATCCTACTAATATAGCTGTCACGTTGAAAAGTTGCGGCAATTTCTGAAGAATCTCTCTCTTTCCACTCTCAACAACTCTGCCGTCTCGAATTGCTCAAAAATCTCATCGCTGAACGTAGGTAGAACCTTATCATTAACGTAAGTAATTCATTGTGCACTTCTTCCGATGTTGGCCTCTCTTCAGGTTTAACTGCCCAACAACGTGTCATGAGAAAGGCTGAATTCTTTATTGGTGGGAAGCCCCAAAATGTCCGTCTCGTATAAAACCAATATACTAAAAGAAGAGATAAACGAGAGGACAAAGTCCAAAGTCATCGAGGGGGGAATTTGTTTTTAAAGATCTTTGCAAGAAACTAAGAAAATAGTTTAAGCGAGACAAAATATACCATGAAAATATTAATAATATCAACATAGTGCCTTCCACAGGTTTGGGTCTCAAATTTTCAACAATATTCTCAACATCAATTCATCCTTGTCGCGTTCAGGAAAGGCTGGTAGTCCCGAAGAAAATTCCCACATGACTATGCCAAAGGCATATGTGTCGGATGCTGCTGACTTTGGTTGGCCTCGGAGTACTTCTGGTGTCATATATTGTATCACCCAACAACTTATCCTCTTTGTCATTAGAAGGACCAGACAGCCCAAAATCAGAAATGCACAATTCGTAATTCTGATGCTCGTCATAAGTCCACAATATATTTCCCTGTGAAAATCTTTGTGGACAAAACCTGCTTATGAATATTTTGTAAATCCCTCATCACTGATGCCAGTTGCTCTAATCTATCACTTCATGGCGGATTTTCTTTCAATAGTTGTCTGAGGTCACCTCCTGACATGAACCGCATGACCAGTATGATCTGATCAGTCTTGGGATTTACTGGAAATCAGAACAATCGATTGTCATGTATTCACAGTCGAGGCCTGTTTGAAAAAATTATTATAGCATAACATTAATCTTCTTCTTTTTTTAGAAAAAAACAACAATTCTCCATTAACTTACCTCATTTAAAAATTCTGTCGAAAGCCTTGTAGTCCCTCCACGCTTATAATATCTAATGGAATCGCTGTTCCCAAGTAGCATTATAGACTATAGCAAATCCTCCCTTGGCTACGTACTCTACGTCTGTGAAATTTTCATTCCAGTATCTTCGGCTTCTTCTTGTGATTTCAAAATGAACTCGTCGATTTCAGGTCTTCCACTTGTCCAGGTTGATGCTGCTTGCTTAACAACTTCCTGGAAACAGTGCTTACAAGTAATATGTGCGGAAGCCAAATCAGCTCCACACGGAGAGCAATGATGCGCTTTCCTGCAGTTATAATTTTAAAACCAATATTCGGAATCGTGGGAGTGGGATGAGATCAGGATCAGGATGTCACACCAATTGAAACCAGTAGAGTACACTCTTTATTACAGCCGTATTTTCTGATTAATGCATTATACTTAATATTAACAAGACATTCGAGTGAATCATAGTAAGCTTAGATTTCTATTACTTAGAATAATTAGATTAAGTATGCTCAATAAATATTTATTTCAGCATAATAGTCTTATTAGGAAGGGAAGGCTCGTATATTTTGAAAAGAAGTTTTTGTCCCAAAGAATCGACTTTTTTGTAAGCACGTATTTATTTTTACTATGCGAGAAGTGGATCGTCAAAGTGATTCGATCGAGGGTAAAACTCGGACCCAACGAATAGGTTATGTTGAATTTGATATTAATATTAAAGTCTAGTTGACATAGTCTATTCGCAATAATAACACAATCTTGCCGTTGTAATTACTTGTTGTTTCTGCAATAATAATGGAGATATTTAGAACAAACGATGAAATAATAGTTCAATTCAGATTATAAACAATGCTTATTTTCTCTACAAATTAATTGATAATCTTTTTTTTTTCGATAATAAAGATTCAATAAATTCACGCCAGCTGATCAAACTTTCTATAGAACGTGCGCTTTTTATTTCCGGTACAATGTAACTCCAGATACAACACGGAGCTCGGTAAAGTTACTTGTGTGACATTTATGTGACATAAATAAATTAGCCCAATTAAGGCTATCG
Source organism: Paraglomus brasilianum (assembly GCA_910592345.1). Lineage (NCBI taxonomy): Eukaryota > Fungi > Glomeromycota > Glomeromycetes > Paraglomerales > Paraglomeraceae > Paraglomus > Paraglomus brasilianum. Next base: position 25,013 of record CAJVPI010000305.1, read on the forward strand.
TCTTTTCAGGTTAAATCACGCGTCGGTGTCGGTATTTTCAATATTTGGATCGTTCGAGTAACATCTACATAATTTTACGTTGTGACACATGAAATTTCTCTGGAGACTGTTTTCTACGCCAGAAAAATACTCGTACAGAAGTTAGCAAAATTGTGCAATTGAATGCATGACAAAATCTCATTGTAGAATGCTTAAGCCGACCGCAAACAAATCAGCGGAAATTTTGCTGCTGAAAATTCGAACCAACAGCAGTGACTATAGGTCATACCTAATGCTTTTATACCAGCTGCGAGTGTCATTGTTGTTGTAGCTGCTTAAAACTCTTAAAATATAAAATTTAAAAATACTCAATTTCCGCATAATACTAAATTCTAACAAAATTAAACTTCCCTTGTCAAGCTCTATTTGGTGCGGCTAATTGTAAGGACATTACTATGCCTTTGTAGCGTGATAATAAAGAAACACACCATCGGCGTCGGCACGAAAACGTCGCCGTTCGAATGATAAAAAAGGTAATCGAAAGATAACTAAAATCGGAAATTTTCAAAGTTGTTACGCGTCTGGCTGTCATACTGTATAAATTGTGACGCTGTGATCTGCAAGAATTCTGGAGCAACGTTAGTATTAAGGATCAGATTCACCTTTTATTTTTCTGCGTTTAGGTTAGACAGTTGGTTGTGTAACATGTCCACGATAGAGATCACCGCCCGTATATTAATTATATCTGTATCCGTTACCATGCTGCTTCTGCAACCCACGAGGTTCCTCATAATAATAATTTTCTTGGCGACGGGTGCCTTTAAAACAACATGAATCCGGACGAGACAATATTGCCTCACAATAAAATTCTGGACATTGGAGGGAACGACATGGTTCCCAAGAATGTTTCAACTGTAGAGTTGTCTTTGACTCCAACACAATCTCTCGTCCCAACTGCGTTCCAAAAGTCAAGTCAGTTGTCCGCAACTGAATTATTCACCTCTTCAACTTTGTTTGTTGATTCCCTCATGACGGACGCAACATCAGATCAGGTGTTGGCTGAGTTGGCCGTCGAACCCAAGCCCGTGGAAGTGAAAATAGACAAATTCGTGGAAGATGATACCCAACCTCAACGCTTTGAAGAAATATCTTTAGAAGACGACTCACATCGATCTCGAACTCCAGTATCCGACTCGGAAAGGAAGGATAAGAGAAAGCCTAAACCTTTCACGATTATAGTCAGTAAGGCTTCGCCTACATCATCTGCTCTTTCTTCTCCGTCTTCGTTGTCATTGAAAGTTTCAAACGAAGATTTGTCGTCGGAAGGCGAGGAGGATGCTTATGGAAATCAGTTGAATGGACAATCTTCTGGGCCTTTCTATTGTGTTCCCATAACACCAGCCGTGTCCCAGAAGAATCTTGCTGATACTACCAAAGCGCAAAGATCGTCGTCCGACGACAGCATGTTGCAAAGTCGCAATCAAGGGCTACCTACTGGGACTCGTTCGAGGTCTTTGACAATGCTGGATTCGTCGCGTCCAGATCATGAACACGAAATGACGCGAACGAATAGTCATAGCAGGTTAAAATTAATGATTATCTTAGCTGTAAATAATTCTTAATAGTGAGGTTGAAGTGGTGTTCACTGATTAATTTCTGACAAATGGGAATTAGATTTTTCTTATGGAGTACGACCAACGTTCATCCACTAGATCTTTACATATCAAAAACTAGACCAAGGTATGGTATGTAACAAGCCGTTCTTTCGAATTTTGCTTTTCAACTTTTTATTCATTGTTCGTTTTTCAGAGACTTGCCACCGAAATCACCAGAAGAAGATGTAAGGATTATTTACACAACTCGTTTACGTTTGATGTCTAAGACTGGCAGCTAAAATCTACTTATTCACTTTATAGAAAAAACATCTAAGAGAACACGAAATCATGATGCGAAAGGCACAACGAGCTGGTATGTTTGGTAACCGAATGTCATCGTTCAGCATTATCTCGGAAACTAATTAACAAATATTGTGATAGCGGCTAAGAAGGCCAGAAATGAGCAAAAAAAGAAAGAACAGCGTGATAAACAGTACAGAACCGAATTAAACATATGGGAAAATGAAATACTTCCTAATTGGCATCTTGCGTACGTATAATTTTTTATTAATAATTTACGTGACTATTGTATTGACCATTGTGTGGATTCGTGCAATAGACGGCATGAGAAGTCAACGCGGGAACTATGGTGGAAAGGACTTCCTCCTCGATGTAGAAGTAAGGTCTGTTGATCATATCGAATATGCAGCGTCCACCTTATATATACTTGAGAATGATAACCGATTCGTTTATGATCCTCAATGCAGGTTTGGGGTCTTTGCATTGGAAATGCATTGGCTATAACACAAGGTAGTTATGTCTCTTTATTCATAAACTTATTTAAATCTTAAAAAGCACTGGCTAATAATTTATTTTTTGTTATTTCATACTTTTTAGCAACCTACGATATGTGTCTGGATAGGTATTGAATATCGTCATGTTACTTTTGCTCTGTTCAGCCACAAATCAGACGCCTTTTCATGATTGAATTTTGCATATAATAGGGCATTTGAAGTCAAAAGCGAATCAACTGATGGTTTGGGATCGCCCACTCGCGTGGATTCAGCCAATAAAATGGCTGAAATATTTGAAAACATTGAGAAGGATGTGCTAACCACATTACCAGCACTTGGACTTTTCCAGGTTAGTAATATGGAGTGGTGGGTCGGGGCCGTGAATAGGAAGCAATGACAGATAGGTGACTTGATACAGTTGCATCAACTCTAATTGCATTATTTTTATAGGGAGAGAATCCATTGTGTGAGAGTCTAAGAAGTGTAATAGAAGCTTACGTCTTTTACTGGAAAGATCCTAAATATGTTGGTATTTTTATAATAAACTTGCGCATCAGTAATTTCCTACGAATTATTGTTAATAGGCCGCCATTTTTAGATATCTGGGATCAATAATATTGCCGCCATGTTTTTATTGAATATGGATGCGCTGTCATCTTTTGTTTACATGGTTAACCTTTCAAAGAGACCGTGCATCTCAGCGTTCTTTGGAATAGGCGAAAAGGTATGTTTTTGACAAGATTTAAAGTATGGACAATAATATATTATGTCTGCAACTAAAGATTTATCATGCCTGACAGATAAATTACTATCTCCGTGCCTTCTCGGCTTTATTTAAATCTTATAATCCCAAGGTAATGAAATTTAAAATTTATTGGTCGGTTTAGATGGAAATGGTTGATAATTGGCGGTACTCTTTTCAAGAGATGCACAATGTGTGATTCGTGAGTTTGCTTATTCATAACCAACTGACATAATTTTTCTTATTTTCAGCTATATGAACATTTCAAAACTCTCCAACTGTACCCATCACTGTTCTTGTCTCGTTGGTTTACTACCATGTTTACATGTTTCTTGCCTTTAGACATTGCCAGTCATATCTGGGATTGTTACTTTCTTCATGGGGAAGTTTTCTTGTTTAGAGCAGCCTTCGGAGTATTGTTTGCATTAGAACCGCAGTTATATGGTTCATTAGATGAGACTTTGAAAGTATTGACATCTGAACCATTAACGGGCGTGGGTATTGAAAAGGTGTTTGACTATATCGAGAAAGTTGAACTGAAAGAAGAGACCTACCAAAACCTAATAGTGAAAGAGATTTCTGGTAGTTGATATGTTGCAGCATTTTAACTTTGCTTAGATGAGATACAACTAATCCTGTAAATTACTCTGAGATAATTGTATATTGACTTCACCCACGAGTACACTAGACTCTTTAGTTATAATATTGCTGACCCATGCTTTTTATGGGATCAAATACTTCAATAATATAATTTTTTTATTATCCACTTTAATTGATCTCGTGGTTCTTCCACGTAATTATGTTCCATTTTCAGATTTAGAAGATTCATCTTGGATATTACTATAAATTGACGAATGTAACGTGTTTAGCTTATGCAAAATTTGGTTTGTACGAATCATCCTCATCCTCATCACTAGGGCCTGCGCCATACTTAACGCGCTCAGGCCTGCCACGATGAGGTACCCTGCCGAGCCTGGATAATGGCCATACGATATGCGTCACCTTTGCAGTTATCAGGCCAAGTGGAACCTGTCGCGTACAGTAAATGAAAAGGTTAGAAAATATTATCCGAGAATAACCAAGATGATTATCTACTTACTGGTCCATAAATATTGCTATCTTTGCTATGGAAATTCTCATCACCCTCGATCCAGCAATGTCCTTTAGGGATTCTCACAATCTCTTTGGGATGTGGTTTTAATGGGTAAACGTAGTCTCCTTCCACTGCAACTATCCTCTTGATAATTGTTCTGGTTGGATCAGTCGGCGACCTATGTGATATAAGCGTTGTTTATAAAATCAAAAAATGAATTCTACTAAATAAATTTTCATGTGTATATGTATCATACCATAAAGTTACCACATCTCCTCTTTGATATTGATGCCTTAAAGCCGCCAATCGGTTTAATAGAACAAGATCTCGGTTTAATTGGTTATTATCTGGATTGAGGGTGGGCTGTAACATTTGTCTTTTATTGTTAAGAATTTCTCTCTAAATATCGGACTGACAACTACGAATACCAAGGAGGAGGGAAAAGTCCACATACTTGCATCGACCTTCCCTCAACTAGTGCTACATCATAAAAATGTTCTAGTAAGAAAACGAATACTGGCAGCCATGAAACTTTGCTTATTAAAGAGCGAGTGGCCAAACTGCCAAAACCTCTATTCATGGTTCATCCCATGTTGAATATATCTTCGGAATTTATCTGATAGAAATTAATGGCTAATTACTAATTTTGGAAAATTCTTCACTCCCAAATAACAAATTAAAATCTTCTTAGTATTCATCATTGAATGCAATCAGAGATGCCGGTTGATTCGCGTTCGTTTACTAGTAAGAATGTCGGTTGAGCCAGACTCTTTACGGAAAATAGGACGAGGCACATTTATCTCAGGTAAAGGGATGCCGTGATGTGCAGAAATAGCTCCACACCAATTAGAAGCAAGTTTATCTGTATCATCCATTGCTTTCTAAACCATGTTAACAAACGAATGATTCGTAATTTCAGCCACAACTGGCGCACTCGTTGGGTCCGCTATTGCGCTTTTCAAACGTGGACCAGTGTTGAGTTATTCCCTGTCAACGAGTCTGAATTTTTCAATATTTGGGGCTTTATTCTTGAGTTAATCAGACTTTTTTTTTTTTCATTGGCTCGTCGTTTGCTTATGCCGCTCCTCAAGTCAAACTCATGCAAATATACTTGATCTGATAGGCATTCGAGAGACATTTCTCTTATCGCAAAGAAAGCATAATCCACAGCTTGGTTTAAATAAAAGTCAAACGCGCGATTACGATGAATTAATATCTAGTACATTGGCAGGCGGAATAACTGGTGGATTTCTGTCCAGTATCACGCGTAAGTAGGAACGATTTGTCAAAGTCTTTCTTTTCATTCACAGACGTAAATACTATTATGACTTCACTTTTCCAGGTGGACCAAAATATGCTTTACGTGGCACTATAGGCTTTTCGATCATCAGTGGGTGTGGCCAATCGTTATACACATTTCTCTATAGATATCGCCAAAAACTCATTCTCGAGAGCATGTCATCAGGCAATCCAACACAACCAGAGCCGGAACATCAAGTTGGTGGTACTATAGTTGATCGAATGTTTGATCAGTTAAGCCGATTGAAATGGACTCCCGTCAGAAAACTGAGCGACGAGGAATATGAGGCTTTGTTAAGGAAAAAGTTAGAGAACATCGATAAGGAATTAGAAAGATATGAAATAAAGGAGAAGGTGACAGTGAAGGGAGAGGACATTAGAGAATAGATGCGAATTGTGACAAAATTTAATGTCAAGCACATATGTACGGTAAATGTTGATGTCGTTTTTCGCGTTTGCTCCATCAATTATCGTCTTTGTAAATTACACTGTTGAAACTATAATAACACAACATCATTTTACTGCCAAGTCTTGTATAATTCGCAATTATTCAATTCCTTAATTTTCGTGAATTCAAACGCCTGCCATCTCCTAAAAGATTGTACGTAAATAACGTTAATACTCTCAAGTTTTATAAACAAAACATTCAGGGTCAACGTACCACATCCTGATGGGATGAGGACGAGGATTGCAAGAACTACAAAAATACAGAATGTATCAGTTTACTATATACATATCGAGGAGCGCTATAACAACTAAACATCGACTAATTACCTGTCTCGCTTCAATGATTGAAGTACTACTATCAACCGCTTCATCTGCGCTGATTAAGGAGATTTGTTCTTGAAGAATTTGATTCCAGAAATCTGTCCTTGGAGTTTCAGCATTTAAACAGATATCCCGTAGTTCACGAAGGAAATTATTGAATGTATCGGATTCGTTTTCCTGTATCAACATGGCTCGACATTAAAGATTGGACATTCTTGGCAACTTGAATCTTAACTAACACTACTTACTTTCGTACAAGCATCTCGCAATACTTTAATACAGTTTAATGCCAACGCATGTTTCTCCGAATCGTCCCCAGAGATAAACTCTTTGATGACGGCACACATCTGTTCCACGGCTATTAATAAAGGGAGATTTATGAACCAGCTTCACTTTACGTCAAACCACCGATTTACATACTTTACCTGTAGTTACTAAATCTTCGGCCCTATAACCAATCATTGCCTGGAAATCCCTTATCGGATCTTCCCTTCCTACAGTAATCGAACTACTGCCTGACCCTTCCTCCCGCCGCGTTCGTTTGGACGGCTCTTCACTTGCAAGGGCAAAGAGTTCATCAATATCGACTTCCTCCTCCTCTACTTCCTCGCTGCGATCTCGTCTACTTCTTTTTTGTTTCTCCTCACCTGGATTGTGAACACGAAACCCATGCCTCTATATAAGCATCTTCAAAAGGTATAAAAGCTGTCGACATCTACTTACTTTTCGTTATATCACACAGTTCGGCTAGTTCATCTGCTAGAGATTGATTTCTACTAATCATGTCCGGTAATGGTTTTAGAAAAGAGAGTAACGATTCGTCTGGAGGGGGCAATTCAGCACCCGGGTTTAATGCCCTATGGGTGACTGCTCTTTTGATTAAAACAGCTGTCGGCTTGAATTGCTTTTTCCGTAGATATTCCGTCGGTTCACTGAATGTCAAAATTCACGTCAGTTAGAGGTCTGATTAGAAAAAATTCCTTTTCGAGACAACTCGTTGAACTTGCCCATCTTCATCAGGAACATTCATAAGATCCATCTGCTCTATAAACTGCCGCATCTTCTCAGACAATTCGGGTGAGGGAAGTAAGGGGTGATCAGATCTAATTTCGCCCTTTTGACTCTGTACTCGATCGAGTGGAGGAAATTCGTAATAACGAAGGTCTTCATTAAACGGCAGCTGTAAGTAAATATGTCTCATGAGTCATCAGAGTATAGAATTGGTAATCCCAAGAAGGTAAAGATGAAGCTACCATGTAACCGTATATCAGTTCTCTTTCGGCTGTAATATGTGGGATTAATCCAAGCATTACCGGCGGGCCGCGAATCCTCTTGACAAATCTAGCCAGTCCTATTAAATTCTTTTCGTACATGGCGTGTGCAAGTGCAGAGAATCCAAGTGCTGATGCGTGATCATCTTTCTGAGGGACTATCGACAGCGTTTCATCCATAAACAAGTCTTTGTTTATCTATTCGCGCATTTCAAAAAAATAACGTTAGCAATACGCAGATACTCTTATATCAGCGCTGGCGACGATTTATAGCCCCACCTCAGCAACTCTAACAAATCCAAGAATGTCTAAAGCCATATGCGTGTCTAGCTTAAATTGCTCTTCATCAAAATTCTGAGCTGGTACCAACGTCGCTCCATAAGGATATGCTTTCATCAAATCTTCCTTGTCAACCTGAACTTCCACATCGTTTTCATCGTCCCACACACTATACGAGTAAGTTCGCAGAACCTCGTGCGTTTTCTGTCTGTCATCTTGTGCATTTTCAGCCAATACAGACCATTTCTTGAATGACGGGAGACTGGCTTTCTTTGTGCGAGCGTACATCATTACATTAACACCCAAAGCCGAATCGCCATACTCGTTTTTATTACCAATGGTGAGAGCTCCGCGAAATAATGGAGTTGGGCGGACTGGACGCACATACGGTTGGGAAATTTCCTCCAAGGCGCTGTCCATCGGGGTGATATAACTGCTTCCAGGAGCTCGACTGACGAGATCACGGAACAAATCTTCGTTTGCAAGCTATATCGATCGTTAATTAAACTATTAGTATTAGAGATGGTAAAAGCTAATCCGAGCTTTTGACATACTTTTGTCAGTGATTTGCTTGGATCGTTTGTATCCTCATCAGGATCACTAAATCCGACACCTCTTTTTGACAAAGAATTAATTATTGTTAGACGTTCCTGAAGGTTTGTAGTCACGTTAATCATATCTTATGCAAAGAAAGACATACTAACAGAACAAAAATCTCAATTCCATTATTTCTTAGTTCATCAACTATTTGCTGTAGTCGTGTGCTGGACATTGGAGATTCTCCATCCGTCATGAGAAAAATTTTTTTCTCGTACTTTAGATGTCTGCAATGTGTTCTAATTATCTCGATCGCTGCAGATACTCCATCAAGACCTATAAAAACCAATACATTCAAAATCAGTAAAAAGTTCAGCAACTAGTTCGAAACATATACGTATAAAAACATACAATTCCCAGGCGTGTTTCCTTGCGGAAGTTGATGCTGCACTGTGCGGAGTAGATCCAATGTCGGCATTTCCAACCCAGTTATGACTTTGATATGTTCATAATCCTCATCAAAGTCTTCAATCGGCCCGTAATCAGTGTCTAGAGTAACAACATGCGGGTTACGAAAAGTTTCTCCTGTTCGACGGCTTCCCAGGTTGACCTATCAACGGTAAACTTACCATCTGTCCCAACAGCTAAAACTGATGTGATATCTGTTTTAGCATTCGCTAATAGCTACGGCAAAGATTTATCCACAGTAGAATTAATGTTAATCCACGAAAACAATGCAACCGATCTGTAGAAAATGTATCAAGTAGATGAATTACTTTCACATCAAGCAATCCGACAACAGCCTTCTTTGCTGATTCAATTGGAGGCGATTCATCAGCGGTCGGCGCTTGCCACATTGACGGTGAGACATCAATGACATAGGCTGTAGCTTTTTTTGACTAATGGATTCAAAACTTTGTTATATGCATCGCAAATTATCTATCTTGTTAATGTCAAAGGCTAGTAGTTCTTTACACACCATAGTATTCTGGAAAATTCGGCGCGAGAAATCAAGTTATGTTCCAAAAACCTAACCGCGTATATATCATATTTATCTCCAAAACATAACTGCGGCTTAATTTCTTTAATGTCGAATGGCGTAGCCGGAATTGTCTAAAAAGCACAGACGTTTACTATATCGAGAAGCTACAGGTCTTAGTCATGTGTTCACAGTTTCAAAAACTCGATAAATAAAGTCACTAATGCTCTCATATAAATAAATAAATTTTTATAATGAACCTCGACAAACTGTAATAGTAATATTCTCACGCTTTTTTTGACAAATTAAAATTGTCGTACAGGCAAATTTCCTAGTAATAAGTAAGATAATAATAATAACTCTACACGAGGTTTTCAGCGTCATTCCCCAAAATCAAAAGACAACACCCAACGAATTCGAATTGTTAAAGATGCAATAAACTCTTATACTTTTCGTACAAGACATATCACTGTCACAAAGTTACAAAATAATGTATTTCAACCATTGCTACTTACATAGTAGGGATGGTTGTAAATGTTCATAATAATAACTACATTACAGTCATCCCTCGTTTATATCCCCACTTTGGAGCGGGGATATTAATTGAGTAACACAAGAAATTTATTGGTTAATAAATTCTGACTCGTACCCCATATACAGTAAATCGGGTTGAAGGTCCTTCTTAAAAGGATATAGGGAAAAGGTTCATTGAATTTCCGTTTGGCGTTACATCATGAATACATACGTAAGAAAGCAAATTTGTTGATTTGCCGAAAATCTGAGCCTTGTATATCATAATCATGAATAGTTCTCTTCTTTATCTGCTAATTGTTTCTTTAACTTTGCGTTTCTTCTAATAATTCTTTATTTCTCTGTTTGAGTTCTGTTATTATTATGTCTACCATGCTCTTCTTTTTTATTTTATTTATTCTGTCTGTATACTTATTTTTATGAGGGTATATAAAGTATATAATTATTTTAAGCTTTAAAAATTAAAAACGGGAAAAGTTAATGAGATTTATTGAAAAATTAGACGGAGAACTTAATGATGGCAAGGGAATTAATGGGCATTGAAATAACGGAGAGGAAATATTTTATTTGTTGCCAGTATACTGTAGGTTGGTTTTGAACAAGTAATATCCTTGAAATCCCTAACAAATGGGCCAGAAACGCTTGCTTTTCTGGTTTTTAACAAATTAAATTCGGTAAAAGAACCATTAGCAACCAGCTGGGCTTTGATAATACCAGGTTTAGCTGCTTCAAATACAAAATGTTGATATTTTTGCAAACCATTTAATTTTTTCCCAACGCGGAATTAAGATCTAAGTATTGAAAACAATTTCCATTGTCATAGCGCTGAGCTATAGATGAAGTACATTATGCGTTACAATGATAACTTCAAGTAAAACGTTTGTCTCACATTTTGATACCATATTAATGTTCTGACCCGTAGATACTAATCCTAGACGATTATTCGCCCTAGAGTTAAATTTTTTCACAACCTCAACAATATGATCCACACAATCTACTATTGTTTTTCTTAATCAGTCCATCACACCTGAATTTAGTATTTCCAGGTACCATGAAATTTAATTCGATACTTTCATAATAACCGCAAATCACTAAATATAAGTAAAATCAAATGGTAGCATTACTTTTATTGGGAGGCATTTATTTCATCGACAATCATTTCATCGACAGTACACTTCACCGACAGTCATTTCACGTGACAC